>CAIGQW010012753.1:2250737-2270365 GCA_903798125.1 Danio choprae | reverse complement strand
CCAGTGTTTTAAATAACACAATCTTACACAATCTTACACAATCTTACGTTTTCAAAAAAGTTTTGCAGAAGAAAGTCATACAAGTTCTTAATGAAATACATGATCAGAGAATCTTTATGAATCTGTTGTTTCCATAAGACTATTGCAATTTTTTGAAAAAGATCACCTGCTTATCATTATCGACAAAATTACAGAAAATATCTAGGTATAATTTTGCCAACATCGCACACTCTTAGTTATAAGTACATTATTAAACCTATTTTGTTACCGCAGTTGTTATTTTTTTATTTTGGTCCATTACAGTGTCTTATTTACACACTTCTCGTGAATTCTGTGTTTTTGTATATAAATATACCTTCTTCACTAAAATGTACTCATACTGCCATTTGTTTGTGTTCTGTCTTCACAGTAAAGCAGCATGGATGTAACGTTGTGCTCGGTATGTTTTCTTTAAACCCTATTTTATTCTTCTATTTGTTACTCTGATCTGTATATGCAATGTCAGATAGAAAGTACTCATCGCTTTGGAAAAGGGCAAAAAGATTAGAAAAAAAATGTGCTAGTGCTCCTATAATGTAAAACACAATGCAGTGGATTCATTGTTAAACATTTGAATAGAAAAAGGACATCCAGAGCTGCCAAAGACAGCAAAAACACTTCTTGCAAATTAAAAAACGCTTGAGTTTGTATTAAATATGTATTTAATTTAGTTTTTCATTTAGATTTATTCCTATTTCATTGTTTATTCTGGTAAGTTCTGTACTGTTATGAGTTCGTATACAAATTTCAAGTACTAAAATCCTCTTTTTTTCCGCTTTGTCTTTCTTTATATTTAGAGGCCTGCCACAAAATCCATCCCAATACTTGCCCTCACAGAGGCACTCAGGTAAGTAAAAGGATGTACTTTCATTTCAGCAACTGAAGCATTTTCTGTCATTTTGGGTGACTGGTTACAAATTACATGAGTTTATACAATTTACTTATTATGTTAATTCATGTTGGTACATTGTACTGGTACTTAATTAACATGTGTAGTTACAATGGTAATGTTACATCTAAACTTTATAAAACCCTTAAAACAAAATTTAACTCCTTACAAAATATAATTTCTGTCATCATTTACCCACCTTTAACTTATTTCAAATCTGTATAAATTTCACAGAGAAAGATATTTGAAAGAATGCTTGTAACCAAACAGTTCTTGGACCCCATTGACTGCCATAGTAGGAAGAATTACTTTTATCTCATTTTGTGTTCAACAAAACAAAACAATAAAAAAACAGTTTGGACACCTTTTACTACCATCATCATTTTTTTCTGCTGTGATCGTCAAAAACTGTTTAGTTACAAGCATTCCTCCAAGTACATTTCTCTGTGTTCAACA
Organism: Danio choprae; assembly: GCA_903798125.1. Lineage (NCBI taxonomy): Eukaryota > Metazoa > Chordata > Actinopteri > Cypriniformes > Danionidae > Danio > Danio choprae. Next base: position 2,268,981 of record CAIGQW010012753.1, on the reverse strand, counting down.
AAATTAACAAAGGTGAACAGATTTGGAACAACTAGAGAGACAGAATCATGACAGAATTAGATTTTTGGGGGAATAATCAGTGTAAACTTGACCGAACATTAAATCCATTAATTGTTAATATAGTTAATATTAATTACAAAGACAACAAAGTTACATTGTAAATCCATAGTCTTGCAGCCAGGTATGTACTATAAATTGTAGTCATTTCTGAATGGCCAGATGGAGGGATTAATTGAGCGTGATGCAGAAGAGAAAAAAGTATTTTAGCTAAACATTATATCCCCTCACAAGATATTGTAATATAATTGCAAATATTTGATTTATATATATACACATGTTAAATTATGTTTTTATTTTCATGAAAGCCTGACTTTTATTTTTATGTCAGTCAGCACAAATTGAAATCTAATGTTTTTGTGACAATTGACAAATTTTTAAATCATTATCACTTTAAAGTTGTTCTGTTACTTTTAGTTTATGAGATTTAATTATAGTGTTGGTTGACACAAAAATACATAGTTTGTCCCATTAACACACATGTATATATCTAGATTTCATGAATAAAATCACAAAATGTCGTGAGATTGAGTAGGAGAGCCATGTCTAGTGCAGTGCAGTGTCATTAGTTTGTGTTGTTAATAATTTAGTTGAACAACATCTCTGTTTGATTAAACTTGTTTGATATGCACTTGTTTTGATGTCTTTCTTTTGTATGAACTGTATCTGAGTTTCTTTTAACAAACAAGGCAATGGTGTCTTAAATAATCAAGAAATCAGACATTACATAGATTTTAATTAATATTCTGTATGCAGGTGGATAATGGAGGGCCAACTCAAGGTGCAGCACCAGAGGGGAGTGGCCCTGTTGATTCTGCCTTTTTTCTCGCTCTTTCTAAAACTGGTTTGTTTTTTGAACAGTTTGTTTTTTTAATTTTTTAAATTTTTTTGTTTTATATGTTACACTTGTTATACAATGAGAACAAGAATGTAAGAAAATGCAGTGCTTCAAACTTTCTTTTTCACAATGTTACGGTAAAATAAAATATTTGAAATGGTTATAGAGAGTGTTTTGTGTCTGTCATATTGTTACTGTACATTTTGGAAACAATAAGAAAAAAAACTATTTTATTAACAAACGTGTAGAATATTTCGAGAATATTGTCCTGACTTTAAGGAAGGCTTTCTGGGAACTAGAACAAAATACCTACTGAAAATGTTAGAGTATAATATTTCAACAATGTTACCATTAAACGGGATTAGAATGTTTTAGAGAACATTTACCTGTCTTTTAAGAGAATGTTCTGGGAAGTAAAATAAAACAGTACCTTGAAATGTTGTAATATTGTTAGAGTATAATGTTTCACCAATGTTACCACCAAATGTGGTTACAATGTTTTAGAGAATGTTTTCCTATCTTTTGAGAGAATGTTCTGGGAAGTAAAATAAAACAATACGTTGAAACGTTATAATAATGTTAGAGTATAATGTTGTAGCAATGTTACTTCGAAACGTATTTAGAATGTATTTAGAGAATGTTTTCCTACCATTAAAGAGAACATTCTGGGAACTTAAAGAAAACTGCCCACTAATAATGTTATAAGAATGTTAGAATATAATGTTCTAAAATTGTTACCAGCAAATGTGGTTAGAATGTTTCTAGAAAATGTTTTCCTATCTTTTAGGACAATGTTCTGGGAACTAAAACAAAACTACCCGCTAAAAACAGTAATGCAACATTGCTTGGTAATATTCTCAGAACATGTAGAGAACTAAAAATTTCTAGCTGGGCTTCTTGCTGTGAGGCGACAGTGCTACTCACTGCGCCGCCCCCACAGGAACTTTTAAACTGAAAAACTTAAACTCAAGGGTGTGTTATTGCACTAAATAACATGTAGATTGATCCTTAGTGACTCATAAAAAGAGAAACACAACTTGTAATAAAGAAAAAACAACCGCTACAATAATTGACTTTTACTCACTTAAAAACAGAAATTTGGAGCTAGCTGCGGGACATGGTTCCTAAATCACATGACATTTGGCAGCTCCATCAAGGGTTGCATGCAGAATGTGCTGTTATAGCCTGGAAATCAAATGTTGTTAGGGCTTTGAGAAAATCGCTTTGTTACTTTCGTCCTCGCTCTCCCATACTAACGATACAGTATTATTTCATGTGGGATATATAGGACATGATTTTGGTGCTGATGCTCAGCTGTTACACATGTTAATTACATTTTAGATAAAGTTCTCTTGTAAATGAGAAAATCCCTCCCACTGTTTAACTGTTCTTATTTATTTATATATTTATTTATTTGAAAACTTCAATTAGTGAGAATATTTTGTCAATATTACCCTTTAATATCCTAGCCAAAACTAACAGGTAATTTATAAGAGTAATAAGAGTGAAAATATACAGTAACATTAATATGCACTACCGGTCAAAATAAAAACATTTAAGAAAATTATTCTGTTCATCAAGGCAGCATTTATTAAATGTAAAAGAATTGTTAAATATTTATTACAATTTCAAATAACTGCTTTCTTATTGTATGTAGTTTCAAATAAAATTATTAATCCTTTTATTACTATTACCATTAATAATAATAATAATAATAATAATATTCATTCATTCATTTCGGCTTAGTCCCTTTATTAATCTGGGGTTGCCACAGCGGAATGAACCGCCAACTTATCCAGCATATGTTTTACGCAGCGGATGCTCTTCCAGCTGCAACCCATCACTGGGAAACATCCATACACACTCATTTACACACATACACTACGGACAATTTAGCTTACCCAATTCACCTATAGTGCATGTCTTTGGACTTGTTGGGGAAACCGAAGCACCCGGAGGAAACCCACGCCAACATGGGGAGAACATGCAAACTTCACACAGAAATGCCAACTGACCCAGCCGAGGCTCGAACCAGCGACCTTCTTGCTGTGAGGCGAACGTGCTACCCACTGCGCCACCGTGAGGCCCATAATAATAATAATTAATATTAGAGTGATCTGAAGGATCATGTGATTCTGGAGACTGGAGTAAAGAAGCTGATAATTCATCTTTAAAATTACTGGAATTATTAAATTATAAACTACTTTTGAACAGTTGTTTTATAGTGTAATAACATTTCACAATTTTACAATTTGTTTAAATAAATAAATTTTTGATTAAATAAATGTACCCTTGGTTAGCAGGGTAAGCTTATTTTAAAACATTTAAAAATTTGTACTGACCCCAAACTTTTGACCGGCAGTGTAGATGAATATTTTGATTATGGCCATTTTATTTTATAATAAAATGTAAGCTAAAATATATAATAAGTAAGGTAAGCTGATGTTCACTTTTTAGATTCATAAAAAGCTTTCACGGCTTGCTCATATCTATTGATTGTTAACAACAAAGTGTTAAGATCACTAAAAGATGGGGTAAAAAAAATCATTCTTACCAGTGAAATGTAACTCCCAGAGACGAGGTTTACTCTGCGATGATCTAAACAGCCCCAATAAGCAAACAATTCAGGTATTTTACTTAATCTCGGTTCGAGATAAAACAGCAGTGGAGGACTGGGTGACTGGATTAGGATTGCAGCTGCTTTGACGTACTATCCAGGGGCTCATGAGGCGTCTAGCTATCTATTATAAATGTCTATGGAGCAAACGACCGATATATATTTTTTATTATAACAAAATGAAACATTTATATTACATTATATCCCACTGCATGCCAGGGAGCAAGACAGAAATGTATCTTAAACAGATTCACAGTTTTTACAGCTTTCTTAGTAAATTCAGAAATCAAAGACATCTAAAAATTGAGATCTTCAAGGAAAATCTGAAAGAAAGGAACATTTGTATATAAGATATTTAGCCAGAAATATAATAAGATTAAATGAATAAAAAAAAACATCTGCTGTCCATTCTGATGGTTACATCTTAAAATAACATTTTCATATTTCAACATAACATTGTGGATTATACCACTAAATATATATAATACATTTTTCCAAATATGTTTCACAACTCCAACAAAGGTGAGACAGATCTTCAGTTTGGTGATCACAGAAGGAGCAATTTACATCAAAATCTTCAGAAATAAACCTTTGTTAAATAAAAAAACATTTTTTTATTATTAATTCAATGCCACAAGAACAAGAGGTATTACATATTTACAGTTTTCTGAAGGAGAAAAATATAAACATAAAATACATTCACATGAAACTAAATGTTTTCAGAGCATTACTTGTTCTCAATGCTTTTTTTGTTTTGTGATTGTTCTAAAAGATTCACATATAATTTGAAGTCATTCACAAAATGGGAAAAGCTCGTTTTACATTGAGCCCACTTTTTCTTATGCATATGGTATTTTCCTAATAACATAAATTAAAAATATGTTGTCATTTACAGTTCAAGTTCTCATTATCAGAATAAAACGGCACATCAAATAAACAGACTTCTATCTTATACTCCATTTGTTTGTTAATAAACATCTCCAAATCTTTCCAAAATATTCTTGAGTAAATACAATGAAAAAAAGATGCAAATTGTTTTTTTCTTGACCACAAAATTCACACATATTAGAAATATTAAGTTTGAATCTTTCCAAAGCATGTTTAGCAGAATAAATACTATAAAGGATTTTGTAAGACGCTTCTTTCATTTAGTTATTTATGCAAAACTTGACAACTTCCAAGCTTTAACCCAAGAAATATTAGCAAATAATGAAAGCCAAAAATATCTTGCTGTAGGTAGAGACAGAGAACAGAGAGCATTCCTTATAACCTTATTGTTACACTGTTGTTTTAAAACATCAATATTTTCAATCAAAATGTTTTCACAAGGATTACCTATGCTAATACCTTCTGAAATACAGTTTTTTAAAAGCAAAACCACACCCTTTGGAATTGTATCCAAAACAATAGCAAATTCTCTCAGTTTTACTGGTGATTTAAAGAAATTCAGTATAAGATAACAAATATCCATGAGGATTAATCGGGATTAACTGCCTCACTAAAAAATACCATTATTGAACCAATTCTGATAACTTAAAGATTTGTTTTTAAATAAAACATCCTTGTTATTCCATATGAAATAATTGTGGGATGAAAAATTGTGTTTATATACCAATTTCCATGATAGTAGGGCTTGTCTGTGAAACCTGGACACCTTTGTAGGATCAAACGGCCGATAAATATTTTTTATTTTTATTGACTGGTAAATAGTCAGTAACTATTACAGTATTACAGTACAACTAAACATTGTGAACTATAGAAGGAACATAGAGTAAGCCAGGGGGATAAAGCAGTAAAGAAGAAAAAACTAATTTATTTTTAATAAATAAAATAAAAAAAATTAATAACAATGAGTTAAACAAGAAATACATATAAAGTAAAGCTTAAAATAAAAGTAAAATATTAGGAGAGTAAGTAATTCAAAATGAAGTAACGATGTTACTGGGGAATTTTAAATAGGGCATGACAGGATAATGTTTTCCTAGCCTTAGTGTTGCATATTGTTTTAATTCTTTTATGAATACCTTTAAAAGCGGTTTATTATTGGAGAATTTGCATTAATGGATGTGGTATTTAGCAAGTAAAAGTAATAGATTTATGAAGTTAAACGGTTTCTCGGTGTTATTGTCTGTATCAAGAAAACCAAATAACACATTTTCCCAAAACAAAGACAAATTGGAATATATAAACTCAATCACAAATTTGCAAAAGTTACCCCAAAATATTTGTGTGTAGGTACAGTACCAAAATAAATGTACAAGTTGTTTCACTTTGTAAACTACAGAAAGCGCACATTGTGTCAATATCCGAAAACGACCGATAAATATAAAGGATGACGAGGCCTCGGTGACGTGGAGCTTGCGATGTTGGCGTTTGAATCGTAAAAAACTTTATTTGTTCGGGCACGAGAGCAAAGCCCGTGCTGAGTGAATTGAGTAGACGTGTCAGCTACGGAAGTGGAGCCGCAGAATCATACACGCAAAATCCCTTTCTACCGGGGGATGATTTTAGACTTCAAATTCGCATAAACGGATCTATATCTTCACACGTAACGCATTTCTGTTCATTTAACATTGTCAGTGGAGATGCTGACCAAATTTGAGACCAAGTCGGCCCGAGTGAAAGGTATGATATCTCCTCTGGCTAACTTCACTTTACTCCTGTGTGGTGTAATTCGTCAGGCCTATTGTTTTATATATTTTCTGATTTTATTCTATTCTTAATGTGTGTAGGATATAATCTACTGTCTTTTCCAGCAATGAGTTGGTTTAGATTATTTTGAACACTGTTTGGCATTTAGCGTTAGCAAAGCGCTAATATTCGTTAGCCGTCCAGACGCTGCAATAGAGATTTTCATCAGTTTAGTCATGACAATCATTTGCCCACACTGTCATTTTAAATAAAGAATAGATGATAATAATAATAATAATTTGGTTAAATGAATGTAATCATGACTATGTCCGAATACACTGTTCAGTTGACTGTCTTTATAAGGTAAAACACAGATGAGTCGATTACATTAAGAATTGCTAACATTTTTTAAATTTTATAATATGTTTAAGTATTGAAACGATGTATTCTTTAATTAAATGTGTCAATTTACATACTTTTGTAGCTCAAAATCGAATTATATGTCACGATCAAAGTTGTTATTATTATTATTATTATTATTATTAATATTATTATGTTTTATTCTGATATATTAGAGTTTAACGTTTTTACAAAGCTAGGGGATTTTGGGGTATGTTTTTCTATCACTCCATAATTCAGCAATTAATGTGAAAAGCAGTTGGATAGTTAGTTTTGTTGGATAAAATGTAGTATACAATCAGGTAAATTATGAATGAACAATTCCCTCTATAATATCTGAAAATTTGGTTAGTGAAATTTTATTGAGCTTTTTAGACTATATGATGTTAAAGTGGACACGTATGGCTCAGTGCAGGAGAGAAAATGGCATTTTAAAAATTTGAACAGGCACAAAAAAAAAAAAAAAAAGTTGTTTCTTCGATTTAGACTGAAAAAATCTCAAAACAATGTGTTTTTGCCTGCAAACAGTCTCTTACTTTAATGAAACCTTTGTCATTTTCTATAGGGCTGAGTTTCCACCCAAAGCGGCCCTGGATTCTCGCTAGTCTGCACAATGGTGTCATCCAGCTGTGGGACTATCGCATGTGCACTCTTATTGACAAGTTTGATGAGCATGATGGTATGAAACAGCTGATCAATGATTCATAAAGTTATTTTTTTTCTGAGGTCTTATGATTTTGTGAATTTGTTTAGGTCCAGTCAGAGGTATTGACTTCCATAAGCAGCAGCCTCTTTTTGTGTCTGGAGGAGATGACTACAAGATCAAGGTTTGCATCCCTCTGTGTTGTTTTTAATAAACAAAACTCAAAATTAGATTCCATCATTCAATAAGTTCCCATTGGTATGTCAAAGCACATTATTGTGACTGTCAGTGAATAGTACATCGTATTACTAGTATATTTTACTAATACATTTTTGAAGGCATTTGATTTTCGGCCACTTGTAATATAAAATATAAAATGTAATATAAATTTATTAGCACAATTGGATTCCCTTTGACCTATGAATTAGTTTTCTTTTACAATCCATTTTGATAAAGTTTATATAACTGTAGATTATTAATAAATATGATTTTTTTGCATGCTGACTATTTAAAAAAAAAAGTGGCAATTAATGTAAATATTTTATTTAAATGATACTGTTTGAATGATAAAATTGAACTGAAAGATCATAAGTAAATTAATGTGTTTCTTTTTATTTTTTGCCTCTTTATGGTTAGGTTTGGAACTACAAGCTGCGTCGGTGTCTTTTCACTCTTCTTGGACATCTTGACTACATTCGCACCACATTCTTCCACCATGTGAGCACTGTCAACTTTGTGATGCGATTTTAAGAATTTTCATTAATGTTTACTTAATAAATGCCGCAAGAGACGAACATCTAGTTATCTTCTTCAGGAGTACCCCTGGATCTTGAGTGCTTCAGATGATCAGACCATTCGCATTTGGAACTGGCAGTCCAGGACGTGTGTCTGGTGAGTTTTTGTGTAGGTTTAGTAGAACTAGTGGAAATACAAAGTAATTCACATTATAGTTTATTAAAAGGAAATTGTTGGTTGTCATGGGCTTATTGTGCAAGTCACCTAGACTAATACAGTTGAGTTTTACTATTTTTTTTTTTTAATCCATTCAGCTGATCTCCGGGTCTGGTGGAAGCACTTAAATCATTGATGAAAAGCATAAATCATTGATTCAGATCAGACCATTAGCATCTCGCTCCTAAAAAGCAAAAAAAGAGTTTTGATAATTTTCCTATTTAACTACTCTCCTGTAGTTACATGTAGTTTTTTTAGGGCGTGCTCACACTAGGTACAGTTGCCTTGAACCATGCCGAAGCGCGAATGTCCCCCTTCCCCTCTCCCCCTCGGCTCACTGCATTTTGCCTTCCGAACCGGAGCACGCTTATGTCATCGATGATGAGACTGTTCAGTTTAACAGAAGAGAATCGCTCTCACTCAGCACAGTGGACATTGCCTTTAGTTATATCGTTTTGTATTATTTTTAGTTGTTTGGAATGCAGTGACACACAGTCATGCTTTGCTGAACTGATCCACAACTTTTGATGCTCATAAATTATCATAAAAGTCCTCATGCTGCACGTATTATGAGGGATTTGCATCTTTAATAAACTATGACAGTTCGCGTTCATTGAGAAGTAAGAATGATTAATAAATCCATATGAAACAGTCCCTTTAAAGTGACATTGCGTCTTTGGTTTCGGGCTTAGGCGCACTTTGCACTACCACGCCAAAGCCCAACTGAACCGCGCTTTGGCACACCTCTTCCAACCGGGTTAGCACCGGCTAACTGAACCACGCCTGGACCCAATTCAGAGCACTCACACTTGTCAAACGAGCCAGGAAATATGCCTGGGAACAGTTCTGTAAACAGAAGAGTTTTGATAATGGTCCTATTTAAAGTTTGACTGTTCTGTAGTTACATCGTGTACTACGACTGATAGAAAATTTAAGGTATTTTCATGGCCAGAACTATGAAGCTAAGCAATGATATTATGCAGCACTTTCAAGTATTGTGTAATATCATGTCTGCTGCAGCCATGTTATGGCAGAAAAGTTATTGCTTATTACATCGGAACGAGAGGATAGTTTCTAGCCAAATCCACCTAGAAAAGAGCAACTTTTAATTTTCCATCAGTCTTGGTACACGATGTAACTACAGAAGACTGAAGCTTTAAATAGGACCATTATCAAAACTCTTCTGATTCTAAAAATAAAAAATCTACTATGATTCAATAATCTAAGCTAAGATAAAAGTGCTCTATCAGACCCAGAGATCAACTATTTAACTCTTCGGTGACTTAAAAAATGAGCCTATTTCCAAAAAAAGTGTAGTGTTCCTTTAATGCTTATTTTATAAGTCATTAGGACTGATGTATATTTAAATAAATGTATTTCTTTTAATTGTGTTTCTAATTCATATCACACATACTTTTATTTGTACATGCTAATTCATTTTTAAATTTTCATCAACATTTCCCCTTTTATGAACAAATTGTTTGTCAAAAAATGTTTTCTCTCAAAATACTGAAACGTATCTCTCCATCTGTTGTCTCTTCTCTGTAGTGTGCTGACTGGACATAATCACTATGTGATGTGCGCTCAGTTCCATCCCTCTGAGGACCTGGTGGTGTCGGCAAGCTTGGATCAGACTGTGCGCGTGTGGGATATTTCCGGTGAGGAGGCTTGGGACAGGATTGAGTGTTTTGGGAAGGCTAGGGAGGTGGGAATGGAGAAAGAGAAGATGGAGGAAGATGAAGGCAGCTTGATGTCATTGTCTTCCTCATGTCTTCTTTATATATTGTGTACAGAACAAAACTCTGTGGGCTCAAAGCAAAAATACCTCTCACGTTTTGTCTTGTGATTTTGATCTATGTATTCTTGGGAAGATTACATCACTTAAAGGTGATGCTTTCATGGAACATTTCATTCATAAAACACCAAATTACATAATTTAGGTGAATGTTAGAGGTGTTTTTGAGATTCTGCATGTTTTAATGTTTTTTATGTCTGTGTCCTCTGCTTTTCTGCTTATTAACCTTTAAAACTGCTTCATTCTACACTGACTGACAACAAATACTCATTACTAAACACTAAATATATGAAGTTCTTGCTCTCTATCTTTTTCTCTTCACGTGAAAGTTTGAAATTGATATATTGCTGCATGAACAATTCTAAGATATTAAATGTAATTATAATATATATATTACAGTTTGTATATTGCATTGCTTAATGAAACACAGTAGTTCTCAACCATTTTGGCTTTAACACTAACTTTAATGTACTTGACAAGGATTAATGAATAAATAATACTACTGTATATATGTAACCAATTATGGAAATAAAATTAATGAATTAAATTTTCAGTTTTGCTAAAGTTTCCTGCTTCATTAGTTATTGGTTTCAGTAAGGATTTGCTTTATTCTATGAAGGTCTGATAATATTTCTGTAAAATAATTGTTATTTTCTACATTTTTTCTGAATAATTATTCGTTGTTGAAAATCAAAGTTATTCAATCAAATATTGATCTCTTAACTATTCTGAATTTTAAACAGATTCATTTTTTAAAAACACAAAACTAAGTATGTCTTTTGTTTATTTTATGGCAAAAGAAATGCATTATATTACTTATTTTAACATTTGAAATAGTGGCACAGGCAATTAAAAAATGTTTTACTGAAACCCATAACTATAAATCATACATTCAGAGAAACTGAGAATTAAACATTTAATTTTTCAAAATTAATTTCCATATGCACATATACAGTATAAACTATTAAGACTACATAAATGCATGATCATAATCCATCTATAAATGCATTTCAATATGCAGTAACTAAATGCATGACTTCACTAAAGTCTTTGTCAATCCACTAACATCCAGCGCCCCTCCAGAGAACATTTCGACACGCTCCACCCCATAAATCCACCAGTCAGATCCATCCCTGCTCATTTCCTGTGCAGCTCCCTCTGGAAACATCCACACCTGTGCATTGATTTCTAGTACAGCTTTTGTTGGACTTATATTCATTTAGCAACCGTTTAGAGTGCTGAGATTTCAGACACACATTCTGCTCTCCTTTCCTTTTCTCACCTGAGTTAAGCCAATCATATCTTTCTGCTGTTGATTTACATTCATCCAACCAAATGAGCAAATATATTGATCTCTGAGTAGTCACAATTAAGCTGTTATGTGTTTTGAATGATTGTTGTCTTTGTTTTGTTGGTTAAGTTTGCTCTGCTACCTTAAAGGGGATGGTTCACTTAAAAATGAAAATTTACTCACCATCAAGTGTTTCTAAAGCATTGAGTTTTTTTCTTTGTTAAACACTAATTAAGATACTTTGAAGAATGTTGGAAACCGTTTGCCATTGATATCTATGGTATGAAAAGAATAAATACTATGGAAGTCAATGGCTACAGTTTCCAAAACTCTTCGAAGTGTTGTCTTTTGTGTTCAGTAGAGAAAGGATATTCAAACAGGTTTTAACCAAATGGAGGGTGAATTTTTAAGTGATCTATCTTTTAACTCAGGTTTTGACCTAATGGAGGCCGTATGTCGTGTTTTGTGTTCTCAAGCACCAGCGAATGTTTAGCAGCCCAACAAAATGTTTGTTTTTACTGTCACAAATGCATTTTAAAGCAGCAGTTTTAACGGTGTTCCTCTCTCTTCCCTCCCTGCTTTGTGGGTGTTCCTGTGTAATTTGTAAACGGATCCCCTATGTGTGTCGGACTATAAATGTTGCTTCCAGGTCTAAGAAAGAAGAACTTGTCTCCGGGTGCTGTGGACACTGAGGTGCGTGGCATCTCTGGTGTCGACCTGTTTGGAGCCTCTGATGCAGTAGTCAAACATGTTTTGGAGGTAAAATAAAATATGGCTGTAGTGCTTTAAAACATCTACAGTTTATTGGGTTTGAATGAAAGAAGTTTGTTGTTGGTTTGAATGAATGTTTATGTTCTGCTTCTGTGGTCTCAGGGTCATGATCGAGGCGTAAACTGGGCAGCTTTCCATCCCAGCATGCCTCTCATTGTGTCAGGAGCCGATGACCGGCAGGTCAAGATTTGGAGGATGAATGGTACGTATAATTGTATGGAAAAAAAATGTCAGTCACTGATCAGATTTTTTAAATTGTTTAGCTATCCTGTCAGACTTTGTGTGTCCAACAAATTCACTCTATTAGTAGAATTAATATTTTTTTGTTTATTATGCCCTCCTCTAGAGTCTAAAGCATGGGAGTTGGACACCTGTCGGGGACACTACAACAATGTGTCCTGTGCGGTGTTTCACCCCCGTCAGGAGCTCATCCTGTCCAACTCTGAGGACAAGAGCATACGCGTGTGGGACATGTCCAAGAGAACAGGCGTCCAGACCTTCCGCAGAGATCACGACCGTTTCTGGGTTCTGGGTGCTCACCCCAACCTCAACCTGTTTGCTGCTGGTAGGTTACTAATCATGTTGACCTAGATGTTTTTTTGGGCGATTACATGTGCCACATTTGACTGTTTTTGTGTAACTTCTTAGGCCATGACAGTGGGATGCTGGTGTTTAAACTTGAAAGGGAACGTCCAGCTTATGCAGTGTATGGTAACATGCTTTACTATGTAAAGGATCGTTTCCTGCGTCAGCTCGACTTTAACAGCAGTAAAGATACAGCTGTGATGCAGCTACGCAGGTATGTGCAGTTTTGTCCCTTTTCTGATTTTTCTTTAAGTTTAAAGACCCTAAAAGTGTATCTAAAATTGATAGTGTGCAATTGAACTCTTCAGTTCAACTGTTTCTTTTATCTTCACAGTGGATCCAAATTCCCAGTGTTCAGCATGTCCTACAACCCAGCGGAAAATGCTGTGCTGTTGTGCACTGTGAGTAATCTGCTCAAGTACAGTTATTAAAGGGATAGTTCACCCAAAAATGAAAATTCTGTCATCATTCACTCACCATTTTCTTGTTCCAATCCTGTTTTACTTTCTTCTGCTGAACACAAAAGACTCTGTTTTGAAGAAAGCTGGAAACCTTTAACCATTCGCTTCCATAGTATTTGTTTTTTGTTTTGTTTTTTACTATGGAAGTGACAGTGGTTCCAGGTGTTCTTTAAAATACCTTCTTTTATGTTCAGCAGAAGAATGAAACTCCTAAAGGTTTAGAAAAACTTGATGGCAAGTATATAGTTAGTATGTTTTCATTTTTGGGACCCCAAAATCAGGATTGATTTGTTTATTTTTTTCTCCTTGTTCTCCAGAGAGCTACTAATTTGGAAAACAGCACTTACGATCTATACTCCATTCCCAGAGAGAGCGACTCCCAAAATCCTGACGGTAACGTTTGAACCTTTCTCTTTGGAACTCTTTGTTTTATGTGCAAAATGTGATCTTTCATTATTTCTGCATGTTTTTAGCTCCTGAGGGAAAGCGCTCCTCTGGTCTGACAGCAGTTTGGGTCGCCAGGAACCGGTTTGCTGTACTCGACCGCATGCACTCAGTAAGTGAATCAAGCAACATTTGTTCAAGGAAAAATGTATATGGTGTATTTTTCTGAGGCCAATCTGTATGACATTTAGCTTTTTTAAAAGTTTTTTGTAGTGTATTTTCAATTATTGCAGAAAAAAATAGACTGTGGCCAACAAAACCTTGTAATTCCTGCATGTATTGTTTATCATGATAATCTTAACAAATGAACACACTTTTATGAAGTTTAAATACTTAAGTACTACAACTTCTTTAGTCTCATTTAAAAACATTTTCCTTAAGTTAGAGTGTGTTTTCATTGGCATGTTGTGTTCGCAGTGAGCATTTTCAGGTCATTCATATGGAAGTTAAGCATAAACGCACAGTGCATTATGAGAATGAACTACATTTCAGCAGTTTAATGATATTACGCTTCATAAAGTAGATTGTTTACATGTATAGTATTTAAATCTTAAAGCAGCATTTAAGAATATATACCGTCTGTACATATAACTATTTGCACATTGTTGCAACATTTGTTTACATTAAAAATTCTGCAAGTGCTTGTATTGCTCCAATATTTGTCCTTATGAAGATCTACGTTTCAGAAAGTGATAAAAGGTTTATAATATATTAAAAATCTCCTTAGACACTATATTGCTTTTTTACAGTATTTCCATGTATTGTTTCATAACTCTTGCCAATACAATACATAGCCCTAGTACGCACTCTAAAACATCAAGGCTCATCCTGCCTCTCTTATACCACTACAGCTCCTGATAAAGAACCTGAAGAATGAGATTGTGAAGAAGGTCCAGGTCCCAAGCTGTGAGGAGATCTTCTATGCTGGAACCGGCTCACTCCTGCTGCGGGATGCTGAAGGAGTCACTCTATTTGATGTGCAGCAGAAGCGCTCGCTGGCCACAGTGAAAATAGCCAAAGTCAAATATGTGGTGTGGAGCTCCGATGCCAACCACGTGGCCCTGCTGGCCAAACACGGTACTCAGAACTCACTTATTTCTCGCATAGGCTTCAACATTCTGGTTTTTGGATATAAATATAAATGGATAAAAAATATGTTTTTGCCTTGGGTCTTTTATTTATTTATCATATTATCACATATATCCAACCCTTCGCTCTTGCTTTTTCAGCCATCATGATCTGCAACAAGAAGTTGGAGAGTCTGTGCAACATCCATGAGAACATCCGGGTAAAGAGCGGAGCCTGGGCTGAGAATGAAGTCTTCATCTACACCACCTCCAACCATATCAAATATGCTCTGACTTCTGGGTACTGTCCCCAACAGCCTTTTGATTGTGAAAACGCTGCTGCTTGGGTGATAAATTAGGTTACTGATCTCTAACAAAATTTTTCTCATAGCGATCATGGTATAATCCGTACATTGGATCTGCCCATCTATGTGACAAGAGTGAGGGGTAACAGTGTTTATTGCCTGGATCGGGAGTGCAGACCACGTGTGCTTAACATTGACCCAACCGAGTACCGCTTTAAGCTGGCTCTGGTCAACCGCAAATATGAAGAGGTTAGTGTTCAGCAATCAGATTGGCACCTTTTTTCTTTTTCTTTTTTTAATTCTCTTTTTATTTTATATTTTATCATTTGTTTAATAAATTTTATTCGTTTTCAGTTGACATATTTTTATATTTTTACATATTGCATTTTTTATATCTATATTAAATTATTACATGCATTTAGTAGAATTATGATGCATTTAATTTCAGCTTTTGTATTTTACTGTTTTTTTTTTTTCTTTTTTAATTTTTAATAATTTGTTTTATTTCATTTCAAGTTAATTTACATTTTTGTTGTGAATTATAATTAAAAATTTGATAGTTTTGTTATATTAACTTTGTTATTTTTACATTTTAAGTATTTATAGTTTATTTCTGTTTTATTTAACTTGATTCAAATTTCAACTTGATGTTAGTTTAACAACCATAATTTTTGATAATAGTTTTAGTTTAGTTAAGAATATCTACGCTGTTAATGACCCATAATATTCTACCCAACACCCTCAGGTTCTTCACATGGTGCGTAATGCTAAGCTAGTAGGCCAGTCCATCATTGCCTACCTGCAGAAAAAGGGCTACCCAGAGGTTGCGCTGCACTTCGTCAAAGATGAGAAGACCCGTTTCAGTTTGGCACTGGAGTGTGGAAACATTGAGGTACAAAGAATTTACATTTTTGAAAGTTGAAGCCTTGAACACTTTTAAATTCAGAGTGCTTATTCTGTAATTTGTCTATTCCTGCAGGTGGCACTGGAGGCTGCAAAAGCCCTGGATGAGCGAAGCTGCTGGGAGCGTCTCGGTGAGGCTGCACTTCTGCAGGGCCATCACCAGGTGGTGGAGATGTGCTACCAGAGAACCAAGAACTTTGACAAGCTCACGTTCCTGTACCTCATCACTGGCAACCTGACAAAGCTCAGGAAGATGATGAAGATCGGTAAGTGATGAGGAAAAGTTACTCTCTTTAGGAGGAATCATTCTGACATGCTGATTTAGTGCTCTGGGAACATTTGATTATTAGTAATATTATAAAACAGATGTGCTGCTTAATAGTTTTGTGAAAACATTGATACTTGACTTGATTGGATTCTGTGGCCCATGGGGGATTAATATGTTTTCAGATATCTGGGGTCTCATTTATTAAATTTTGAGTAGAAACCTTACTAAAAGTGATAATTTAAATTGATTTATTGTTGATCTTGGCTCATAAGATTATTTAAAGTGGTTAAATTAAGTCAATATTTAAGTTAAATGTTTACTTGGTTGTGCACATTTTTCCGTCAAGTGTTTTATCGATCTCAACTTTGTGTGCGGGGAAGTGGTGTACGCACATTTCCATCACCATTTTGTTCATATGGCACATTTATAAATGAGACCCCTCATCACAAGTGCTTAGGTGAGATGCATTCTGGATCGTGGCTAATCTGAAGAATTCTGAATTATTTAAAAAAAAAAATTTTACTTTCTGATTATTGGCAAAGTTTAACGAATGTATTGTAAATGACAGTTTTTGTCTATTTCTTTTTAAAATAGTCTATTAATTTTATTTCTTAAGTTGATGTGAAGCTATATAGAGAAGGCAGTCTGTGTTCATGTGAACAGGGTGTGTTAATCCAGTTAGTGGAACAAATAAACTTTAAAAGCTTCTTCTGACACCATTCATGTCTGATCGGAGCATGTTGGCCTCCCCATAAATTATAATGTTGACAAATCCAAATTTTTGCATGTGTCCTTTATAAGGAAAGTGCCTGATGTTTAGTTTATGGAATTTACATGAATAAAAATGCAGAATCCACCTGATTTTATAAATGATCATGAGCAATTCACAAAAAAAATCTCTTAAATATGATGGTTGGATGCCGACCACATGAGCAATTATACTATGAAATACTATAAATCAGATTTTTCGGACAACCTCTGAGAAATGGTCAAAAGTGAAAAAGCTCAAAAACGTTTTTCATCCCGTTTACATGTTATTTAGTGTGGTCCACTTGTGATTGTGAACAAAAAGGCATTTTATTACTAAGTGCAAATTAAGTCTAATATGAGAAATAGAAATATCAAATGTTATTTAAAATACTGTCTGATTTGTCTTCACAGCTGAAAAATCGAATTCATTTGTTTTTGTTTTTTAATTGTATATTTATTAATGAAATGTTTTTGCAATCAAAATAGCCATTGTTGCTGACATGGCATTTAATCAAATATATGACATGTCTTCACAGCTGAGATAAGAAAGGACATGAGTGGACACTATCAGGGCGCTCTGTACCTGGGTGACGTCAGTGAGCGCGTACGGATCCTCAAGAACTGTGGGCAGAGTGAGTTGTCAGAGTGTTTTTAATCACATGTTCATTTGAATGCTAATTATACTGTATTATACAAATGTCAACATCTGTACCACGTACCTTTTCAGAGTCTCTGGCTTACCTGACCGCTGCGACACACGGGATGGATGAGGAAGCTGAAGCCCTGAAGGAGACCTTTGACCTAGAAAAAGAAATGGTATGATCTGTCCTCATTATATTAAGACGAGTGTTTAATCAGAATTATTGAACTGTGGGTTACATTCCTTAACAGGTGCCAGAGGTGGACCCCAATGCTCAACTGCTGCAGCCTCCACCTCCCATCAACCCCCTGGACACAAACTGGCCTCTGCTCACTGTCTCCAAGGGCTTCTTTGAGGGAGCCATCGCTGCCAAAGGTGATCTGCTGTTTTTGTGTTGCTCCGAGACAGCTGCCAAGATTTCTGAGGTTAAATGTATCTCATTTTAATTATTAATGTGTGTATTTTTGTCTATGTCTGTGTAGGACGAGCAGGGCAGATGGTTGCTGATCTGGACATGGATGCTCCAGGAGGAGAAGGCTGGGGAGAAGATGCAGAACTTCATTTGGATGAAGGTATTTACTATTGCGTTTTATAGTAAAACACAAAATCAAATTATTCCTTTCATTCAAGATATGATGAGGTTACATGAGGATACAAGTTACATGATGGACATTTACTTACATTTGCTTAAAAATGTCAGTTTTGCAATAACATTATAAATGTAAAACACATATTTTTGCAATGGCTTATTTTTAATGTTATGAGATAATGATTTTGTCTGGAGGGATTTTGAAGGAATTTATAAATGAGAATTCTTTAAATTTTTTT
>CAIGQW010012753.1:2215734-2245737 GCA_903798125.1 Danio choprae | reverse complement strand
CATGTATGCAAATTAATGCAATATCATATGTAAACAACAAAATTGTTATATGCTATAGTAGCCTATACTTTACAAAAAGTTAACATATGAGCCTTAAGGTTCATTTTCATTGTTTTTCATCGCACGCGCACACATGAACCGCGAGTGAGACGAAGGAAATGAGTCATAATCATAAGACTCAATCTTTAAACTAATTTCTATTAAAAATGTTGACAGAGGTTTTGTGATATAATAATAATAACAACAACAGCAGAGCATTAATTAAATGCATATTTTCCGTGGAGCGATCAATTTAAGGTGACCTGATATTTTTATTTGACGAAAGAAAAAAACATGACTGGAAGAAAACGATGCCGGTTCTTAAAAAGGATTCAGTCAGTGTTTTCACTTTGTAATCTAAATTTTTCATTTAAGTGGAAAATATCTTACACCAAACCTTATCTCTATTTAGATTTTATTTTAATTAATAATTAATCCCACAGATGACTTTAAAAACTCTGAACTGCAGTTGTCTCGTGAGATAGATTTGAAGCTGAAGATTTTTTTTTAGTTTTACGTTAATGTGCCTGCAGTAAAACATTGAAATGTCAGATTATTATTATTATTATTATTGTTATTATTGTTATTATTATTATTTTGGCTATTTCTAATTTCATTTTGATTCTTATCTTCAACAGTTACTACATGACCAGGTTGGCGTTGTTCAGTTTGGGCCATATAAGCAGCTCTTCATGCAGACTCTGTCCCGCAGCCGCACCTGTTACCTGGGCCTGCCGTCTTTGCCCTGCCTGCACAGTTTTCCCCTGAGAAACTGGAAGGACAGCGGGCCTAAAGGAGGTCTGCCAGCGGTGGGTCTGCGTCTTGCTGACCTCATCTCTCGCCTGCAGCAGTGCTATCAGCTGACCACCTCTGGCCGATTCGAGGATGCCGTGGAGCGCTTCAGAGCCATTCTCCTCTCCGTACCTCTGCTTGTGGTCGACAACAAACAAGAGATTGCAGAGGTGCGTTGACCCCAGATCTGTTGGTCGCAAACATTACTCCAGTGTCAATTTTGTTTAAAATGTTCATACTGTTTTGCCAACATAATTTTAAATGACAGAAATTAGACTATAACTAAATAAAAACTAGTTTTGAATGACCAAAGCTATAATGAAAATGTATGGTCATCAAAAAATAAAGTCTAAACGAACATGTTAGGCAATGATGATTTGGTAAAAGATCTAGTCAGAAAAAATCTCCTGCTTGTCGGTGAGGTGAACACATTGAACTGTAATGAATCCTACAGATCTACCTGGCGGATTTAAGCAAATCTCTATCTTCCCGTGTATGAATAAAGATAGATAAGAGATAAGATGTGGATAGCCCGAATCACAGATTTAAATCTGTGTCTGTATTAAAACCTTCATATTTATGTTTCTAAATGTTTTTCCCCATATGAATGATCTTAGAATTTGTGTGCATGTTTAATGTTTCATGATTTACCTGTTTGTTTTGAATCAATTAAATTGAAGTGATGATAAAATAGACTTAAAATGAAATTGATTCAGATAACTAAAACAAAAGGAAATTTCAGTCAAAAGAATTCAGATTTTTGACTCAGGAATGGTTTTTAAATAAGTGCTTCTTCCACCATGTTGCCCTCAAATAAAACGATTGTCATGACAACTTGCTAGTGTAAACAGAGGCTGGCCCCGCATCAGAGTTCTACTGATTGGACCACTGCTTTGGAACTTGCATTGAGCAGTGCTGCATGTGAAAGTTGAAAATTCTTTTAACTTGACAATGTGAATGAAGCCTGACTAACAATCAAAATTTGCTGTCAAAATTAACGCTACTTCACTGTCACTTTACAGGCACAGCAGCTGATCACTATTTGTAAGGAGTATATTATTGGCCTCACGATGGAGACGGAGAGGAAGAAACTTCCTAAAGACAGTCTTGATGAGCAGAAGAGAATTTGTGAGGTATGTGCTTTCTATAGTGTTGCTTTTTTTAGTCATCTAAAATGTGCTGCGACTTATGGACTAAATTAACATTTATATCTCTTCTGTGTGTTTCAGATGGCAGCGTATTTCACACACTGCAGTCTGCAGCCTGTCCACATGGTGTTGGTTTTGAGAACGGCACTCAATCTTTTCTTCAAACTGCGCAACTTTAAAACCGCAGCAGGTTTCGCTCGCCGTCTGCTTGAGCTGGGCCCCAAACCTGAAGTGGCACAACAGGTAAACTAATGATTGTTGTTTTTTTGTTTGTTTTTTTGAGAAAGTGTAATGCAGGGGTGTCCAAACTTGGCCCTGGAGGGCCAGTGTCCTGCACAGTTTAGCTCGAAACTTCTAGGCAGGTGTGTTCAAGGAAGTTGTAGTATACCTACCTGGTTCAGGTGTGTTTAATTGGGGTTGAAACTAAAATATGCAGGACATCAGCCCTCCAGGACTGATTTTGGACACCCCTGGTGTAATGTATACAAGTGTTTACATTGTTATCCTTCTGTTCCTCTTGTGTAAAACATCCCTCGATAATAATCCAATGTTCTTCATCTTTCCTTGTCAGACACGTAAAATTCTCGCAGCCTGTGAGAAGAGTCTGACAGATGCTCACCAGCTAAACTATGATCCCCACAATCCCTTCGACATCTGCGCAGCCTCTTACACTCCTCTGTACCGTGGGCGGCCCGTAGAGAAATGTCCCCTGTCTGGAGCCTGCTACTGCCCCAAATACAAAGGAGAGGTCTGCAGGGTCACACAGGTCAGTTCTCAGCTTTTATTTAATTAGTGAATGCAGAGAGTCTAAAATTTTCAGTATGTGGACTGTAGAGAATCTCTCTCCTATTTTCCAGGTAACTGAGATTGGAAAAGATGTGATCGGGTTGCGTGTCAGTCCACTGCAGTTCCGCTGAACACACGTGCTGTAAAAACGTGGATGAAAATAGATGTGCTTCTGCTCACATATGCTTTTCCTTTATAAGATGAAGTAATGAAATCTTTTAAGATCAGAACATTATTAAAAAAAGTAGCTTGTTATGTGACTAATCGCTCTGTGACTGTCTTTTCTGTTACTACAGTATATCGGATGTCTCTACTGTCTATATTCTTGCATTTCATATGAATATTATAATAATAATTGTGCATCTGTCACTCAGTGCAAAACAAGTTTCCTTTTTTGTGAACTCTCTAAATATTGAAATAAAACTCTGGTAAACAAATGTTTGACTGCTTATTTGTCATTGATTTATTGACCTTAGCATAAAATAAAATTGTTATTACTTAAAATAAAAAACTGTTGGATTTATTTGTTTCAGAGAACATTTTTTATTTGCCAAATAACCATACCTCCATTTCATTTACAACAGGGGTGCCCAAACCTTTTCGTATAAAGGGCCAAAAACCAAATATTGAGTACTATGGGCCAAAGATAAATATACCCAACTATTTTACATTAAAGTTGCCATGGGTAGTTATCTAATTTATTTCGTACTATTTAAAAATAAATAGAAAACATCACTTTGAATTGTATTAATTATTGCTGTATAGTTTGTTTTTAAATTATAGCTTATTGCGATGAAAACAATCACATTTATAACGCAGTGGAGTTCAATGACTTCAGCTGTATTTTAAAAGTCATGATTACATTATTTGTTTCATGTGCTGCAAAAATAAATAATGTCTTCAGTATTAGGTTTACGTAATCGGTGTATAAAGTGTTCAAGGATGTCAACTCAGTTGGCAAATCAAATCAAAGTTGTTTTAAACCCCGAGTTCACCGAGAGCCGTTGAAAGATGCTGACACCAAACGCCACACTTGAGTTATTAACCGCGAAGGAGTGAGGTAGGATTTAACGATACAAATGTAAAACAATCAATTAGGCTACTTTGAATAGGAAAAATTGTATGTATGTCATATTAAAACATGGTTACTTCAGGCCTTTTATGATAATACATAGTCGTGTTTTGTTTTGTTTTTCGGCCACGAGGAGCTGCTAAATGTACCACCAATAGCCACAGAGACTCGAGGCAAGCGTGTTCACATGGTTTTGGTTAGTGCTCTAATTTATTTTGATCAATTGGAAACTTGTGCTTTCAATCCTATAGGTACAAAAACTGCCCAGACAGATGGAGAACATTTCTCATTTGCAAACATCCATTACTATTTCTTAAATATTTTCACAGTATACTCTGAAAAATTGTGCCTTGGATCTATATAGAACCATTTTTAAGAGTATATTTAATATTAAAAAGTATAATATAGTACTTTAACAGTCCACAAAACATTTCAAACACATTTCAGTTTACAGTCATTTAAGGTTTTTGGTCGCATCCCTGCTGCCTGCTCAAGATCATCCGGCTCACATCAATGTTGTTACTGGTAAAAACCTCTTTTCCATGTTCGATGGTGGCAGCAGGCAGGGATCGGGTGCGTCCTAAAACCCAAGCAAAGTCTACGTGGAAGAGTCTCAAGACATCAGTGCAGGAATAGACCAGAGCCGAATTCTCATAGTCAGTGGACAAAATCCAGTATGGCGTGTAGGGCAAAACTGTCAAATAAAGATAACATGAAATATTATGTAGGCATGAAGATGTTTTCTATGCATTAAGAAAGAAACATATAACTCATAATTTGATGTTCAAAGGAAAACTAGATTCCTACCATAGGAGAAACTAATTCCAAGCTTTGCCGGGTTTCTTTTATCTTCCACCACAGCCGTCCCATCAATTGTTTTTATCTCTCCTTTTCTAATACACAGTAAATCTGTTATATAAAGCTTATAGACATATTACTGGTCCTCTAAGTATCCATTGACTTGGTACTCACAGAATTTCAGAGCTCACTACATGAGCCGTTCCGTCCAGCTTGAGAGTAAAGTTGGTCTCAATGCATCTCCCCCGCTCAAACTGTGCTGGAAGTTTAGCAATCTCAAACCACCGGCCCATAAACTACATTGAGATACAGGCATGTAGATTGTGAGTAAATGTAAAAACTGCATGTAAGATGTGATAATTTCTCATATTGAGGTGCAGTAAGTTACTTTTTGAAGATTGAAGGCAGGTTGAGTTGCAGGCTCTGGACACGGACCCCAGTGAGGCACTTGGGCACTCATGAGGGGCAGAAAGAGGGCCAACACAACCAGAAACACCTTCATTTTACCCTTTACCAAAAAAAGAAAGAAAGGAGTAAAGGATATCCGCTGTGTAAAACATGTGCCAGAGTAGTTGGTGGTTCATTCCGCTCTGGGTCCCCTGATAAATCAGGGACTAAGCCAAAGGAAAATAATTAACTATTTGCATATGTTATTAACAGCATTATTAACAAACAAACAAAAACAAATATTTTTTGTACATTTAAGAGTCAAGACATTTAAAACATAACATGTATTGACATTATATTGCTTTACAACATATATTTTTGATGCACTTTTTGCTGTATATAAACACTAAATTTCAAAATGATTAGGACCAGTAAAAAAAGACTGATATTCACAAATAATACAATTATTTATCCAAAAATAAAACCTGAAAATGTCAAATAATTCTAGATAATAAAACTGTTTCACATTTTTAATATTTAAAAATGGCGGTTCATTCCGCTGTGGTGAGCCCAGATTAATAAAGGGACTAAGCCGAATGAATGAATGAATGAATATTTAAAAATAAATATAAAAATATATATTTCAAAATGTCATTTAATCAGCAAGTGAAATTTTCAGCATCATTACTCTAGTATTCAGTGCCACGCAATCTTTCAGAAATCTTTACAAAACCCCAATTTGATTCTAATAAAAATAAATATTATTATCAGTCTTGAAAATCTTTGTGATGCTTAATATTTTTAATACATTTTTGTGTAACTATATATTTTTCGCTAACGTTTGGTGAAAAGGAACTTATTAACCAAAACACATGAAAATTATTTATTCAATATATCAATCTTTACAAATTTCTGTACCGCAAAGGTTTTGATACATTTATTGCCGGCTTGCTGAATAAAAGTATTCTTTTTATCTCTAAGAAAACAGTATTGACCCCAAGCCTTTGAATTCCATTGTGAAGTATATGCAGATTCAATTTCTTGTAAAGCAACCATCAAAAGTTTGACACAAAAAAATTGACAAACTCTTACCTCCTAAAGTTGTGCTGAATATGCGATGGACTGGAGAGCGCCGAGTATTTATTTGAATCATGTGACTGTCCCAAGACATCTTTGTGAGTTTATTCCCAACATGAAGTAAGTTATTAAGCAAATTGAAGTCATGAGAGAGTGATAATGGACAAATATCTAAACTAAACTAACGCTGCTATGTCTTTTAAAATGACCTTTTTTCTTTTAAGTTGAACTAAAAATAAAGTTCAAGTTTAGTGCATGATTGTGTAGGGAAAAGTAACACAGAAAGTTTCTAAATCAACAGTGTTGTGGTTGCCTGTAATGGCAGATAGAGGCTGCTCATGGGGGCCCAGACCAAAAACTGGAAAAAAAAAAAAAGGTTTTTATGCAACAGATTTTTTCATTACACAAGGAGCGTATGCTCACGTGTAGCTGTGTGTTTTGCATGTTGCAAGTGTTTGTGATAAGTCAAAAAACACTGGTGTGATTGGGAAGGATTCACATGTGTCTCGACCTCCAGCTGAGGACACCTCTTTGCACACACCTTTCATTACAAAACAATGAATGGAAAAAACATTGTATAACATTAAAAGTTAGGAGAATCATTTCAAAAGTAAGATATGAATGTAAATAACCAAAACATAATTATTAATAAAATAAAACTTAATATCTATACTCGATACTAAAGTAACACTGTCTGAAATGGCATAAATATGAAAAGCCTTAAAATGATAGATTGCGCATTAAAAATATATAATATAGGGGGCTATATTCTTTTTGCCAATTTATTTGTTATGCGTGTATATAAATAAAAAAGTAACCTTCCTGTGTTCAAATATGTGTAGACACATGGTGCAACATCTATGGAAAATGCAAAATTCATATTGAAGTTTGCATGGTACAATATTTATATTTGAATATAATTCATAGACTAATAAACCAAAGTTTTTAGACTTGAAAAAATTCCTTAGTCTTGAAAAATGAGCACTTACAGTGATACTTGATACTGATAATACACAAACACTGTCATGTCCAAAAAAGATATAGAAATATTTATGTTTGGTAAACTTTAATTCACCATGGCTGGTATAAATAAGTCACCAGCCTCTGTCAGGTGTGGTGCAATATGGCATCAAAACATCACTGTTAAAAACAGTCAGATTCTTCAGTAAAAAATACAGTTTTTTGAGCCAGAGATGAGTTGTACATCAGACTGGACTATTTTTTTTCATGTATTATTGTGCCTGAGAAGTTAAATAACGCTGCTGTGATAAGAACATTGTGAAAGATAAGAACATCATGTGTGACACGACCTTCAGTTGGGAATACAACTTCACGCACCCTTTTTATAACAAAAAGATGAATGGAAAACATTGTATAACATTTTAGATGCTAGAAGAACTTTGACATTCAACATTTGTGTGAACTACAGCTTCATGATTACTGCTTAAATTAAATTTACCCAGACTGTCTATGGAAAATGCAGTGGTACAAAACTTCAGAATTTAAGTTACTTCTACTAATGAGACTAATGGAGTTCTCAGACCTGTAAGAAAAGAGAGTTGAAATCTAAATGAAAAATGACATAATGAATATCCTCAGCAAAAATTGTTCTCACAAACAATAATGCTAAGCTGACAGATATGGGACATAGACTTTGGTTTTCATGTTTTTGTGTTCTTTCACATCAATAAGTGTATATTAACTGTTACGGTTCAATTCACAGAACTGTATATATTTCACAGAAAGGTCAATTGTATAATTATTAAATAATATAAAGAAAATTAATTAGAAAAATTGATGATTTGAAAACATTATTTGAACATCTAACAGAGCTTTAGTTTTATGGATGTGGAATACTAGTCAGTCATCCCTCCGTTCCTCACTCAAACCACCTTCTTCTCAAGGTGTGTTTATTTAACCTTCAACATCTGTTTGAGCAGATGCCCAGGTTCCCCAAACCTCTATTAATGGGGTTATGTCAGTTGAGGAGGTGGAGTTAGTGATATAACAAATCAATCGTCTATAAATACAGAAGTTGGTCACTGATTGTCACAGTTCTCCACCTTGAACACAAGCTTCACTCGTAAGTCCAAACAGGTAAGATGATGCTTGGGTTTTCAGTTTCAATTTCCAGCAAACTATTAGCAGCAAAATGTTTGTCTTGGTCTTCAAATCTGACTGTTTTCCAGGTTGAAACAGAGAATGCAGGCTCTTCAGGTTGTGTCTCTGACTCTGCTGGCAGTGCTGGCGGTCAGCGCTCAGTCCATTGGCTCTGGAAAATGTCCACAGCCCCCTGTTCAGAAAGACTTTGATCCTACTAGGGTAAACGTTTGCTCAAAAATATTTATGAACTACTTAATAATATATTTAGCTTCAAACATATGTGTTTTATCAAATGAAATGATCCTGTTGCATAAATTGTTGTGTTTTTGGCTAGTACATGGGCAGATGGCATGAGATCATGAAGTTCCCTTCACCGTTCCAGTTGGGCGAGTGCTGCCAGGCCACTTACACCTTGAGTGACGGCATCGTCCTGGTCCGAAATGATGAGATTCTGTAAGTTCTGATCAGCATGTAAAATAAAAAAACAAAATGGTTACATATTTTTAGCATTCTATTAAATTTGAAAATGAATAAATAAATAAAAAATGGTTTGTAAATAATAATAATAATATTCCTGCACTTTCTTCTGAAACCTATTTTGATCTGAATCTCTTCAGCTCTAATGGCACTATCAACTTCATTGAGGGAACTGCCAAGATTGTTGATGCATCAGAGCCTGCCAAACTTGAAGTCAGCTTCTTTGAAGGTGAGTCTGAACAAATCATTCCTGGTATTTGGTTTATTTATTGAAGAGTCGCTGATTTGAGATCATCCTCCTGCAGATGCTCCTCCTTCACCATACTGGGTTCTGGCTACTGATTATGATGACTACACCCTGGTTTACTCCTGCACTAATTTCGACAATCTCTTCCACGTCGAGTATTCCTGGATCATGAGCCGGAGCCGCACGCTTGCTAAGGAGACCATCTCTGAGCTGTTGGACATCCTCAAATCCCATGGCATCGGTACTGAGGCTTTCACTGAGACCGACCAAAGACCGGAGCTGTGCAGCGGCATGCCTTAAAACAGCTGCAGTCAACTACTGTAGATGTGCTGTGGTCTGTATATACTGTACTCCCACAGAAGGAGAAAATATGAATTATGTCTACCTAATCCTATGTAAAAGACTAAAGCTGTTCCATAATCAGCATGAATCAAACTTTAAATAAAGAACAAAAGTATCAAAACTGATTTTTGTCCTTTGTTCTTATTTGCACAAAACCTTTTTAACAACCAAAGAAACATTTTTAAGTCATTTCAGATACAGGATTGTAAACATATGCACATATAGTACATGACAAATTCCTTGTCAAAATTTGTGGTCTAATTTATACATTCATTCATTCATTTTACTTTTGCTCAGTCTTTATTTTATCAGGGGTCGCCATAGCGGAATGAACCGCCAACTATTCCCACATATGTTTTTACGCAGCACACACCCATACTACGGACAATTTTGTTTACCCAGTTTACTTATACTGCATATCTTTGGACTGTGGGGGAAACCGGAGCACCCGGAGGAAACCCATGCGAACACGGGGAGAACATGCAAACTCCACACAGAAATGCCAACTGGCCCAGTCGGGACTCGAAACAGCGACCTCCTTGCTGTGAGGTGAGAGTGCTAACCACTGAGCCACTGTGCCGCTCTCTAATTTATACATTTAATAACTAAAACACGCTTTATAGCTGCAATACTTCAGTTGAAACCTTGCAAGATTTTTTTTTACAGTGTAGGCAACTTTTGTAACAGTAAGCTAAATGCTAAGTGAAGTTAAAGGTGCCATATACTGCATTGATTCAATAAGTTAAACTGCTCTCTGATATCTAGGTTTGTGACCTAGGAAAGTTCAAAATATCTCCAGAAACGGTTTTATATGCTTGTTTATTACTCCATAAAATACACCTCAGAAGGTCCTTATTGACTATATTTGGAATGATCATGAATATTATTAAGCTTAGCTCAGCTATCAGTGCTTGCTCTTTCTCTCATACACACAAACACATACACGTGATAATATCAACCTCTGCATAAACAGATTAATTTTAATAAAGTGTATTACAGACAAGTCTCCTGGAAGCTCTGGGAGTCTACCCGCATATTCATATGACAGCTGTCAAATATTAAATAAGTGTATTTGTTTATGTCAAGTGAAAAAAAGTCTTTGCAATGGATTTGGATTTGCATAATGGAGATGCATAATTAGTGTGTGTTCTCATGTGTTTTGAATGTTACAGGGGTTTGTGATAAAATATACACTCAATGGTGTGAACGAATAGTGAAGAAAAAAAGATACATATGTGACTCAAACATCCTGTTCAAGACAAAACCAGCATTAGAAAAAAAATAAAGGAATGAAGAAACACAATATAGCTAAGTAAACTAATGTAGCTAGATACAGAGTATGCATCAGAATAGCAAGAGCTGATAAATAAATAGACTCCCAATAATGCTCATAACTATATTTAACCATGCCAAAACCACCAAAGACTGTACAGATAAGGAAATAGTATATAATAAATAGCATTTATTATGCTTTATTTTAATTGAGACTAAATGTGAGCTAATCCGTCATTATCATAAATAGTGTGACATCTGCTGGTGTGAAGTAGAAATACAGAACAACAAGAGTCTGAAGGTGAGATGTACACACTAGGTAATGTTAAACTGTCCAAGTCTAAATTTAAATTCTAAATCTGAAATCCATGAGCAAATCAATTGTTAATGGTAACAATCTAATTTAATCTAAAGACTTTAAATACTTTTTAATAACATTCAAATAACAATATATAATAATATTTCTTCTTTTTTTACCACTGAAATCAAATGTGTGTTTTCCAGGATTCAGGGAGCTATTTTGATGTTAAAAAATAACACAATCAGAAAGAATAATATTAAAAACATTTCACATATAATAATAATAATAATAATAATAATAATAATAATAATAATAATAATAATAATAATAATAATAATAATAATAATATAGTGTGTATTATTTCTATGATCTTACAAATTCCTTTTGTAACTTTTTGTTGGACTCAAATGTATAGAGATAAGGGCATGAGTCTTGCTGGATGCATGCCAAAAAAGTTACATATTATTTTTGTTACACAACATCCAAAAAATAACATTTTATATAATCTACAATTATGTAAATGTTTTTATAAACAGAGTTTTATCAGAAGGAGAATTTGATTGCAACTAGATTTATTTAGATAAATGTATTCATTTATTCTATGATGCCAGTTATATTATACATATATATTATCTAAAATATTTTTCACTAAGTCTGTAAGATTTTATGAAGACGTTTGATTAGTGTTATACTGGTCACATTTGGTCACATTCAAATCCATTTAACCAGTTCTTTAATATTTAGAGTTCATTAGTGCCCTTATTAGTGTAGAGAAGGATCAAAGGTAGAAAATGACCTTTGTTTGAACAGATGTGAAGAGCCTCAACCTTCCCCATGAAACAGATCATGTTAGAATATTTCAGGGGTGGGACTTCCTGACGTCATTCACAGAAAATGACTAAATGCCATATTGATTTTGCTCCAAAAAGCCAATATGGCTAACACTTCATGCTCTGAAATAACAGTTCAAAAGCTGTCACCTTTTCATGACGTACATACACAGTTGTACCTAACGAGTCCACAATGTTATATTAAACGTAGTAAGCCTATCTTTAAAGGATAACTTTAAAAAAAAAGAAGGAAAAAAAATGTCATCAATTACTCAGCCTACACTTGTTGCAACCTTGTTTTGTCTTCAGTTGAACACAGAATAAGACTGTTAATTTCCATATATTGCTTTTTCTTGCAGGTCAGTCGGTGTCCAACATTCTTCCAAATATCTTGTGTTCAAAAGGAAATTCAGACAGGTTTGGAATCACTTAAGGGTGAGTACATTTGTTTTAGTAGTACATTTTTGGATTAATTATATCTTTAATCTACCATCTTTGTACTTTTTAGTACTAATGTGTATACTAATAATAAGGAATAGTGTACATCTAGGTCATTATTCTTGCAGAATAAAATCAATGGACTTATCAGATGTTGCTTGAGTCTAAAAGATTTATTCTGTGAAAAAAAACTCCTATGTAAATGATCCTGTTTATTACACAAATACTTGTGGCGAAACGAAAAAATAAGACACAAAACAACTGAGCTGCAATCATTTTCTAACTCTTCAATTAAACTTAAAGCTGACAAACAGAAACAAATGTAGCCTAGACTACTTGTTCAGTTGCAGAATGCACCATAAATATATAAATATAGATATGAATGTGTTAATTAATTGCCAAGATGCTTTGACGCACCCGTGTGAGTTTATGTTATTGGTTTAATTTGTTATCTGGGAATAACATACCTTGGAATGATGTGATTGACCTAACAGTATTGTTATGAGATGGACGTTTCCAAAGGTTTGGTGGTGTTTAAATGTATTTTGATGTTTCAAATGCTTTTCTTTAAGTATGAAATGTAAATCTTTACGATATTACAGTATTTATATTTGCTTTAAGTGCATATTTTAAAAAGTCAAAATTAATTTTATGAAAACATGCTCAGCACACACACACACACACACACACGCACACACACACACACACACACACACACGCACACACATATTGTACATTTGTATAATATGTAAAATTTTCATTCATTCATTCATTCATTTTCTTAGTCCCTTTATTAATCTGGGGTCGCCACAGCTGAATGAACCGCCAACTTATCCAGCATATGTTTTACACAGCGGATGCCCTTCCAGCTGCAACCCATCACTGGGAAACATCCATACACACCCATTTACACTCATACACTATGGACAATTTAGCTTACCCAATTCACCTATACCGCATGTCTTTGGACTTGTGGGGGAAACCGGAGCACCCGGAGGAAACCCACGCCAACACGGGAGAACATGTAAACTCCACACAGAAACGCCAACTGACCCAGCCGAGGCTCGAACCAGCGACCTGTGAGGCAAACATGCTACCCACTGCGCCACCGTGAGGCCCTATGTACAATTTTGCATCATATAAGTGTATGTTTAGTTCTAATGTTAAATTATATCATAAAATTATTATCTACTTTAAAAGAAAATGTAAAATAAAAAAACATTGTCTTTAAAACATGTTTTTTTAGGATTCTCAGCGCTTTACATGGCTATTTTCACTGCTTATAGAATTGTAAAATTGGCCCAGGATATTCATCAGCCTAAATGACCTGTTAATAAATCCATACTGCAGGTCTATGTATGTTTATAATGGCATGGCCTGTAGAGGGCAGAGGTCATAGTAAGACATAAAGGTTTTCTGTGTTTTGCATATAGTTTCAGTCTAAAATATCCAAAAGTTAACAGTTTATTGTAGTTTGTGATTCATGTGTGTTTTCCATTAATTTGGTCTTGATCTCTTCTTCGACTTTTTATGATGAAAATCTAACTCTATTATTTAACAAAGTTCCCTTTACTGACATTTTAGTAGTTTGACATTTGTTAGATTATTTCTTATTTCAAACTACTAAAACTGTCAATAAAAGTCACAATGTTAAACTTTTTACCAGCAAAAGTTGTCAGAGCAGAGATCAAGCTCCCATAATACAATTGCAAAGAATAAACACACTAAAAAACACCCATGACTAACAATATACAGGCCATTTTTAATTAAAGGATATTATGATTTATTGCGCTGTGTGTCTGTATATTCATCTTATTCATTTGTATGGAGTGTCCCTTTATCCTCCGGCATAATTCAGACATAGCAAACAGAGTGTTTAGCGGGTGGTTTTGGGGTTAAACCCCACGTTATCCCTTCGCCTCACTGTGACTCTATAATACAGTGCACAAACAGGCCGGGCCGAAATCCCTCTTAGAAAGCTTTACTCCGCATAGATTCCTAAATTAGTGGTTTACATGTCTTAATGCTCTGCTCTTTCCATGTCTAAGCACTTTATTCGTGATTCTCTCTTTTTGGCTGATTTTGACCATCTCGGCAAACACTTCTCTAGTAACCTGGAAAAACTGCTGATGTCTGATCTCCATTTTAAAACCTGATTTCAGAAGTTCAGAATACTCAAACTATGAGTATTAAGTTCCTCAAAACATTTTAATTCAAATTAGGTTGGCAGAACTTTCTTTTTTATTTTGCACTAAAACAAATACATTAACTCATACAAGCTGCTTGAGTGAGCATCATTTTAACCCAGAGTGGTTAAGTGGTTAAGTGCTAATAATCAGCAGATTATTCTCTAGTGTTAAATTTTTCAGCTCACTCTCAATCTAACTGCAGACTATACACTTCACCACAATGGTAACCCCACACTTCATCATAGCAAACACCGTAAATACAAATAACAAAAAATTAAACTCATTATTTTATTCTTGTGCAAAAACACAAAATATAATTTTAAGATTATTTAAATCGAATTTTAGCTTGACAGAACTCTTTTTATATTAAGCATAATGTATTTTCACTAATTTGAGTGAAGCAAACAAATTTCATTATATATATATATATATATATATTGCTACTTGATATATACAGAGCTGCCTAATAAAGATTATATGTGAAAGGGCACCTATTTTACCCCTTTTTTCAAGATTTAATATAAGTCTTTTGTGTCTCCAGAATGTGCCCGTAAAGTTTCAGCTTAAAACACCCATCAGATTATTTATTACACTTTTCTGAATATTGGATATGTAGCTGTTTTGGTGGCCTGTGCCTTTAATGCTAGTTCTCCCCCTCCCCACACCGTTCCCTCATGCCTGTCAGTGTGCCTCAGTCTCCGCCTCGGCTGCGTCAGATAACAGACAGGCATGAAGGAAGCAGATCTCACGTGACGTTTGTGAGAAATACTACAGTAAGAACTATCCCTATGATTGTTTGATGTATTTGTTGGGGAGTTAATTCAAGCCTTTCTCCGATGAGTCAAACACAATGTCGGTACAAAGTTCACGCACACACACAGCGGCGGAGACACACACACAGACACACGAACACAGGGGACACGTTTAACTTTGCAATGTTTTTGCATGCAAATGTGACAGGATACACGTTAATATCCACTTCAGTATGGATATCCGTTATGTTAATGTACAAAATAACCCTGATTTAATGTCCACACACAGGGATTGAAGTGTCTTCTTTGTAATTCATTACAAACATGCACTGTTTTTACATGTTTTAACAAACATGCACTTGTAAAACTGATTCTTGATCACATTTGATGATGACTGATGATCACAGCGAGCTCAACAAATCTTGTAATCCCAGTTGCTTTGCGCATGTCCTGTCTTGTTATGATCAATTGCGTTACTACAGAGACATGTTAATACGCGGCTGTCAGTCAATTCGGTGGGTGGGAAAACAGCACTCCTATGTCAAGTTGCGGTTGGCCTCAAAATGGGAGGGATTTGGATCCTATTTTAACGTCAGGAAATTTAAAAAAAGATACTTATTGTCTTTAAATCACCCCAATATGACTGTAGACACACTATACCTACACACAGCTCTGTCCAAACAGCTTAAAAAAGATGATTTTCATCATAGGTGCCCTTTAAACACATTCTCTTCTTTCCACATGCACTGGACACTTTCTTATCAATACTTCATGTTTCGAAAAAAACACCATGCAATTCTGAGTAAGCTTCACACAGATGAGTGAGCTTGACAAACCACCTGTACACTGAAAAATATATATTTTTGCTAAATTGTTGCAAACAGTTTATATGGGCTGAATTTAAACAAATTAAATTTAGTAATGTTTAACTTAATTAGTTTGTTTCAAATCAGCCCATATAAACTGTTTGCAACCACTTACCGTATAAAAACTCAGTGAATCTTATTAATAATTTTTTTCAGTGTAGGTGACACACTCTTTTCTTCTCTATATGCACCAGACACCTTCTCATAACCATACTATATTACCTCAAACGTCACAGCATTAATATACTGGTTCTCTTTGATGATTTGAAGTACTTTAGATAAAAGCGTAGGACAAAATAAATAAATGTAAACAATGGTCAATTTCATTTTTTTTTTCTCATCAGAAACTTTAATACCTAAAAATTACTGGAAATACACAGTTAATGAGGAAAGTGGTAGCCATTGATAGATTTAAAAGGAAATGTTCACCTTGTTTTCATACGCTAAGGTTCAACAGTTTTTAATGTTTTTGATAAAAGTCTCTTTATGCTCCCCAAGTCTGCATTTATTTGACCAAATACACAGTACAGTAAACCATAATTAATTTGAATTTCATTCATTCATTCATTTTCATTTCGGCTTAGTCCCTTTATTAATCTGGGGTCGCCACAGCGGAATGAACCGCCTAATTTGAATTTAATATAAGTAATTATATTGTAACATATTTTGGATTTTAATTTACTCTGCAGTGATCTTTCAGAATTCTAATATGCAGACTTGCTCATGAAACATTTTCACAAAAATGATTTCCCATGTCCTGCACTTGTCCTGCTTCATATTTGGAAACCACAATAGATTTTGGCATGATTCTTTGATGAATAGAAAGTTCAAAAGAACAAATGCATTCGAAGTAGGAATATTTTGATCAGTTTAATGCCTCATTAATATCTTTGATCATTCTGCCTGTTATAGCATACTGTCATTTCCATGGCCTCAACTTTAACACTATTGTGATAGAGAGTTCATGCCATGAGCGAGTGCATGAAATTCCTGCATCTTCACCAACATTTGTTTGCTCATTTCTTACAAAGCTTGGCATCGCGCAGGAGGTGGTTGCGTAGGGCCCAGTTATAATAATCAGCAAAACAGCTTTATTAGCCCTCTGTCAGCTTATCCCTGCGGGAGGTGAGCGCTTGGCCGCCAATCTCTGCGTCTCCTCCAGAATCTGTTTTCCAGCAAAATGCTCATATGCCGCCCAATTGTGCGCACACCTATCCCTGTACTAATTCTCCCTGATCCTCTCAGTGTTAAAAAATATAAGTCTGGGAAGTGCAGACGATGCTGTAAGCGGGTGGTGAGCGCAAACTGTCAGATTAACAAGTCTGAGCACATGATCCTCCACAACATAGTCAGGAGGGCAATCACCCGGCGAGACCTGTTATGGAGAATCATTACAGTGAATTGCATGCATAAAAAAATACAAGCAATCAATGGAGATGCGCGTGCACGTTCTGTCTGATTTCAATCGACACTGTCTTTTTTGTGGAAAAGGAAGTTGAGCATTTAGGTGTCTTATTCGCGGTCTTAAAGTACTAACAGAGGATTACTGAGGTAAATGTTGAAAGAGGTTTAGCCACTGTGCTTAGGCAGTGCTCTTAATTACATTTCAGCAGAGTGTCCCGCGTGCAGTTGGGCGAGAGATCATAGTGATGTCAGGTAAGGGGGGGCTTAAGCAGGCAGATAAAGCCTAGCTAATAGAGATAACATGAATCTGTAATTAAAGGTCTTTTTTAGTTAAGACAAGAGCTGGCACTTGTTGGCCAAGCAGTCTGCGGCAGGACCCAAGACCTGAGCGTCCCGGAGAGCGTGTGCTTTCTCGCTGGAGCTTTTGGCTTATTTTTGGAGTCATTTGGAATGAGTTTATGAATATTTTCATCCTGACTGAGAGCTTGGACTGATTCACGCTTCTCTAGCAGACATTCAGAGGTGAGTCTAATATATCATTAGTCTGTCAGTTTGGCTTTACTTTGCCTAGCACTGTTCTGATGCATTTTTATAGACTGAATTTAACAGTCATACACAATGCATAATATAATGATTAATTTTGAGCTTTCTTTATTCTTTCACATGCACTTTTAACTGTTTTATGTATCTAAAAAAGTGATAAAGGTGCACACATATCCTAGTCACTTCCATTCATTCTTGTCCCAGATTTCTTGTCTACCGGGGGAATTATCTTGTGCCCTGAAGGAAGTACATTAGACCAGGTGATGAATATGACCTACCCAAACACAATGCTTGATTTAAGTCGTCAGCAGTTTTCCCTTAATTTATTCCTTTAATGAGATTATCCACAAGCAAATCCATCCAGTTCAAGTCTGTGACTTGGATATGGCATCACTTATCATACACATGCCAAAAAGTGCACTTGGCTTGGAAATATGCCCAATGTTTGTTTTATAAACAAAGTGTAAGCCTCATATGATATTGTTCTGTATGCAAATCACCAAATGACCTTGAATGCATGCTCGTAATAATATGAGTAGCAATGTTAGGATACCTATTCTGTAATGCCTGCTAGCATACTGTATACAGTTAGAAAGAAAGGAAAATAATTGGAGTTTTTGTGCCATTGTTATTATTTTTATTTTTATTTTGAGATACTATTATATTTTTATTGACTGTCTAAAATAGGTTTTTGTTTTATTTAAATGATCCATGTTAATTAAGTTGAAGTGTATTTTTTTTATTTAATTATGTGTTCAGTATGTGTTTAGTTTTTGTTTTTCAAAATATGTCTGTACATGTTTTTATAACTTTTCTATTTTAATTATTTTAGCATTGTTTTATTTAATTGAATATTTATATATATTTCTATCTGTAATATTGTCAAATATGTATAAATGCTGTGAAGAATCATATGATCAATAAGTCCTGCCAACATGTTTTACTGTAATTTATAAAAATAAGTTTATGCAACAAAGTTATATGAGATTTAACTTAATCTTTTACCTCAGTTAAATGTTATGTAAGTTGAAATGACTTGCATAGTTCATTTAAATCAACTTAAACATTTCCTATTATATTTTTTCTCTTGTAGAAAGTCTAATTTCTTAAAGTTGAGCAGAATAAAAAAAATTAAACCTACTAAGTCAACATTATTAACCCCTTAAAACAAAGCACTATTGTCCAGTGACTTGGCTAATTAACATACTTTGCCTAGTTATCCTAAATAACTAGTTAATCTTTTAAATTGCACTGTAAGCTGAATACTAGTATCTTACAACTAGTAGCATATTATGTACTGTCATCATGGCAAAGACAAAATAAATGAGTTATTAAAACTGTTATGTTTAAAAGTGTGATGAAAACAGCACTTGTGATATATTGGAAAATAATACAAATTTCACAGGATAGCTAATTAATAATTCTGCCTCTAAAAATCTTCTCGAAACAATAACACGTTCTTCTGTCATATATATAAATAAATATTGATGAATAATATTAATGTGGCTGGAAGGGCATCTGACGCATAAAACATTTGCCAGAGTAATTGACGGTTCATTTGTTCAGTTTTGCTGTGGCAACCCCTGATATGAGTAAGTGAATAATATTAAATATACAAAAATATTACATTTTAAATGTGAATTTTGAGAAAGTTCAGCACGGTGGCTCAGTGGTTAGCACTGTTGCCTTACAGCAAGAAGTTCGCTGGTTCGAGTCATGGATGGGTCAGTTGGCGTTTCTGTGTAGAGTTTGCATGTTCTCCCCGTGTTCCTCCGGGTGCTCCGATTTCCCCCACATTCCAAAGACGTGGTATAGGTGAATTGAATAAGCTAAATTGGCTGTAGTGTATGTGTGTGAATGCGAGAGTGTATGGGTGTTTTCCAGTGCTGGGTTGCGGCTGGAAGGGCATCCGCTGCATAAAACATATGCTGGATAAGTTGGTGGTTCATTCCGCTGTGGTGACCCCTGATTAATAAAGGGACTAGGCCGAAGAATGAACAAATGAATGAATTTTGAAAAAATGTTTACAGAATTATTTATTTACAAATATATTCATATATAATACTTATAAATAGGCAACATCATTCCTTCAATCAATAATAAACACCCTCTTGTGTGTATTAGGTAGATTTTAACACTGTTGATGGTTTGTCTGCCTGCACCACATTTACCACATAAACCGATTGTATCCCAGATTTATCTGCAAGGTGTTTTTAGGACATCTCTGGGGCTAATGGAGGCTAATAGG
The DNA here is from genome assembly GCA_903798125.1 of Danio choprae. Classification (NCBI taxonomy): domain Eukaryota; kingdom Metazoa; phylum Chordata; class Actinopteri; order Cypriniformes; family Danionidae; genus Danio; species Danio choprae. The sequence goes on along the minus strand of CAIGQW010012753.1, from coordinate 2,225,626 downwards.
CTTAGCACTTAGGGTGTATTGTCCGGTATGCTTACAAGCAAGGTTTGCTGAGGGTAAAACTCTAAACTCTGGGATTACCTCCAACACATCCCGTTAAAGTGCTGTATAGTCAGGATTTAGCTAATAGGATCTGAGGGGGGAATAGGGGCCCTGAAGGTAGTTTGGGGGTTGGCGGACAGCAGGAGCGATGCATGCGGGTCAGCAGATGTAGCAGGCAGACTGCTGGACTAACAGGAGGATTACAGCACTCAGATTAGAACGGCTCCTCGTAACCGGTAATACGCACACAGGCCGTCCCATGCGCAACACTGGAGATTTCATCCAGGAGTAAAGATCTAAAGCTTTACATATCTGGGACGTGCGATTATTGCAGGAATGGGAGGATACATGCTCATGTAGCGTTGGGGAGGGACCACATGTAACAGTGCTACATAATTTAATTACAAAATGTATTTAACTGTAAAAAAGGCGTAATTATATAATCAACGGAATATTTTCTGTAAAATTCTAGAATATTTAGAGTAATGTTCATTTGATGTGCATGATGCCTCCTGACATTTAAAGGCTCTTTAGAGAAAGGATTCTTTTCTGATGCTTTATTACTTAAGAATAACTATTCAAATATGTGCTTTCTGAAAGAGTAAAGCTATTAAACTAACACTTAATATGACTTAAAATCAGTTTTAACCTCAAGAATGGTCCCAAAGTAAAAAGAGTTGCTAAAGTCTGATGTTGTGGTGCCTTAAATTGTTATAATCTTAATTCAAGTGATGAAGTATTTTTGAAAATCTGTCAGTCATCAGTGTTGAATATTATTGTAATTTAAAATGTTTGAAAAAAAGAAGTATAAATTAAATGAAGTGAATAATTGTAAACATTTGCTAAACATAAGCCTCACGGTGGCGCAGTGGATAGCACAATCGCCTCACAGCAAGAAGGTCGCTGGTTCGAGCCTCGGCTGGATCAGTTGGCGTTTCTGTGTGGAGTTTGCATGTTCCCCCCGTGTTTGCGTGGGTTTCCTCCGGGTGCTCCGGTTTCCCCCACAAGTCCAAAGACATGCGGTACAGGTGAATTGGGTAAGCTAAATTGTCCGTAATGTATGAGTGTGAATGTGTGTGTATGGATGTTTCCCAGAGATGGGTTGCAGCTGGAAGGGCATCCGCTGCGTAAAATATATGCTGGATAAGTTGGCGGTTCATTCCGCTGTGGCGACCCCAGATTAATAAAGGGACTAAGCCGAAATGAAAATGAATGAATGAATGAATGCTAAAAATAAATCTAATATAATGTAATACTGTATAATAATACATATTACATCAACTTTGCAGCACTTAGAGAAACTTGCTCTGGGCCTGTAACTAACATTTTTCTTTCTTTTTCTGTTCTGCTTTTTAAAATTTTATTTTGCCTTCTATCAATAACAATATTATAATATTATATTTATCATACTTGTCATGCTATTTACTTGTTGCTCTATTGTTGACTTGATTCTATAGTGCACATTTTAGGTCACTTTGTATATGTGTTTGCAATTGTAAATGCTTTTTGATTGAATCTAAAATATGCTTATATATTACAGGAAATAACTGGGAACAACCTAAACCAATCAATTCCCAACGTCAAGCTAATTTTAACTGGATATTTCAAACTAGGTACAAAGATATTGAAAAGCCATGTCATTTTCTTTCAGTATCTGGATTCTTAATCCCAGACTACCAGGAGTGACATTACAGAAATATCTGACGACTGAGAGAAGATAAATTAGAGGAGAAGAAACGAACAGGTACTTCATTACACCATGATTCTTTGTAAGAGCTCATTTTTTGAATATTTCTACCTTAGTTGCATCATAAATGTGTGTCGTTCGTTCACTGACCTGTTGAGAAAAGATATAGTCTTCAGTAGGCTATTAGATTGCAGGATCCAAAGGAATCGGTTGGGTCTTGTGTTAATAATACAATGTTATTTTTCTCTCTGGTATTTCAGTAATGTCTATGAGCATAATGCATCATGTTTCAGTCAGTTTGTCAGCCTGTGCATTACTGGATTGTTTGCTCCTTACATAGTAGTATTAGCCGGTCGGTGGCGACCAATGACCACTGGGACTGAATCATTGACTCCATTTGACCAATTCGCTGATTCATCCACGAGTCTTTACTTATATTCCATGTAAAACAGGCACATTTGTTCATTTAATGTGTTTGAGTTTCATTCACTTACAGATATTTTTTGTTATGATGCTTGTTATTACTGAGAATAAAATGTTCATGTATTTTCTCTATCACACTCTAATTAACCCTGGTTTAATTATAGTAAAGGTGTAGTAACTTTTTTTTTTGTAGTAACTTGTTATTTTGGCAGATTCCCTACATTTGTATAACCAGTGTTTTCCTACAAATACAGTGGTTAAATAAACAGTGGTTATATTAGTGTAAGATTAATTTGTGGTTAATGGTTAATTTTCATAAGAGACTGGTTTGTAGTGGGAAATGATTTACAGTTTATTGTACTTTGAATCTGAAGTCTCGCACATTCACCGAAAAAGTTTATTTACAGATTGAAGTTATTGGATCAGAAACAACTGCGTTTCGTTTCATGACAATTAAAGCAGTATGTCTGGTTTAGAATGAAAGTGTGGGGCATTACAAAGTTGAAAATGAAAACTCTGTCTTCAATTAGTCATTCCCCACTTGTTCCAAACCTGTTTGAGTTTCTTTCTAAAATGAAGATATACTGAAGAATGTTGGGAAAAGCAACCATTGACATCCCGAATATTTTTAGTTCCTACTATGAATGGATGTCAATGGCTGTTTTGTTTTTTAACATTCTTCAGAATATTTTCTTTTGTGTTCAACAGAAGAAATTCAATAAAGTTTAGAACCAGTTGAGTGTAAGTAAATGATGAGGAGATGTTAATTTTTGGGTGAGCTATCCCGTTAAAGGGTGCGTTTTGAATACTTAAAATGACAGTCTACTATAAGAAATTTAATCAAATAAAATACAAATACAATTCTGTCATAATTTGCTCACCCTCATCATCTCATGACAAATCTGTTTCTTCAGGTGAACACAAAAGATGATATTTTTGAATAATGATAATTGTATTTTTGTCCGCTGTATTTATAATGTGTTCATGTGTATGTTTGTTGCACTGTCAGTGTCATGACCCCACGTGAGCAGCTCAGGAAGATCACAGCACTGGGAGAGCAAGGTGCCCTTGATGAAAAGCACTGGTACAGACTGGTCAATGGCATGTCTGCTGGAGGTGAGAGCTCATCACAGTCCAGTAAACACTTTAACCACAGCTGAAGAAATGAAGAAACAGAGCTGCTTCTATTACTGACGCCTTCATTTGTTCTCCTGTGTGTGAAGCAGAGTTGCGGCAGAGGCAGGAGCTCATGATGAGGAACCAGATGGCCATGGCTCCACAGATCCTGGCTCAAGGGCAGCAGAGACTGCAGGGTGTGCCCGCACAGTTTGATCCCCGCTTCATGGAAAGGTCTGTTACAATTAGGGCCAAATGAGCCAAGATATAAAAATCAAAATGTAATACCACAAATGTTTTTTTAATTAATCCAAAACCCTTATTATTCTATGTTGATGCATTTTTTCATTAAAAAAGTTGTATTTGTTTTTAATATTATTAATCATAACATGAATATCATTTTACAATCTTTTATTAAAAATTTACTTTTAAAATGGTTAAATCTGTTAACAAAAACTTAATTTAGGTACCCTGTAAACTCAAAAACGTTGTCAATTCTGCAACATATATTCAGTCAAGCCCGAAATACTGCATACCCCTGGCAAATTCTGACTTAAAGTTAAAAATTATGTATTTTTACTTAAATAAATAATCCACAATGATGCCTATTGTACATCTTATATTATCTTTTGGAAGAAGCCTGTGTCATTCCCGGTCTAAAAAAATTGTTGGTTGAATACAAGTAACATTAAATCGAATTTGCTAGGGGATAATTTAAGAAGAATTAAATAAAGAAAGTAATAAAATCATAAAATACAATCAGGAAGAATAATATAAACTCCAAAAGACTCCAAAAACACTGTTGACTGGAGTTGCGCACTGCACTTCTTACACAAAGTTGCCAAAACAACTTAAGATATTATTTAGAGTGACTTTTCAACTTTTATTTTTTGACAAATATTCCTGAACAATATTTTTGGTTTATAATATATATCTATAATATATATTGTTATTAAACATATTGTTATTTACACAAACTACTGTAATTTTGCACACATTTTTTTATATATCTCACTGTTTATTTCTCTTGTTTATATTTATGGTTCTTTCTATTTTGCCAATCCTTGTGAGCTGCAACACACTGTTTGATTGTTTTTAAATAATGTCAGTAAAGATCTATTTTGTGGTACTTTACTCATGAATGAATGTTTTTGATTTTCAGGGAACTGGTGCCGCCCGCTGACATGGTATCAGCTGATGCTAGACAGATCCACATGGGCGCCCACCTCGGCCAACAACTGCCCCCAAACTCCAACGTTATTCCAGGCAGAGGATATCCCGGCACAGGTTACAACTGAATTACATACAGGCTCATAACAGAAGAGACTCTCAGTGGAACAACCATCTAACTGTATTAATTCATCCATTTTTAGGTTACAACTTCCTTCCAACTGAAAGCATGGAGACAGTTGCCAGGCGACAAGAGTTAATTCACAAACAGAACATAGCCAGGTACATTTCAGTCTATTTGTTTCCAACACAGATTAATAATTTGTCTCTATTTGTTCAAAACTTTTGACCCTTTTTTACCTTTTGCCCATTTATATATGTATTTTTATTTTTAATTTTTCAAACAAAACAGAGCAAAAAACACTTTCAAATGACAACATAAAAACAAAAAGACATACAATAGAAGGACCAATGTCACGGGATATACTATCTTATTTACATTCATAAAGATTTATGTGTCTTGCCATATAAAGTTCTGTTATGGGTTACATATCAAAGATTGAAAATCTCTTGAGCTGGGATTCCAGAAACATAAATAAAAGCACCACAATTAAATTAAAACATTACATTTCTTCTCAACCACTTTCCCCAGTTTGAAGAAATTTTATAGGATTGTTGTCTTAAGGAAAGGGTCAGTACTTCCATGTCATACACCTCTTTAAGACAGATCTTCCTTGAGCCATTTCTTTATAATGGCCTTTTTCCTCGTTGTTAGCAGTATATTAAGGAGATTTTTTGGTATTTTTGAATAATAAATTCCCAGGTACAAAGTTTTTAAGAGTTCACACTTAGCTGATGATTGATAATGAAGCGTATTTGGCATGCTGTCCCGAGAGAGAGCCCTGAGCTCAGAATAATATAGGGGAGTTTCAGCTCAGGTAGGTCTCGAGAACTCCCCTGCTTGTGAACGTGCTGAGATATAGCTAGCTAAGAGTTATCTTAAGATGCTACTTTGGAGTAGTCTATTTACTTATGGTGTCTGTCTTTGGACGGTGGGAGGAAACCGGGAAACCCGGGGAAAACCCACGCGAGCACAGGGAGAACATGCAAACTCCACACAGAAACGCCCACCGGCCTGGTGAGGGGCCAAACAAGTGGTGTTCTTGCTGTGTGAGGCAACAGTGCTAACCACTGGGCCGCCATGCTGCCCGTTCAGGAGAAGGGAAGGAGTAGGGGTGGAAGGGGCGATTCTTCAAGACAAAGATGACTAGAGTGGAAAACTCTGGTTATTTATAGTGTGTCAGTATTCGTCTGATTGGTGCAATATACAGAGCTGATGCTAATCCTCTCTAAATTAGTTTATAAATAAACCACACTTAAAGTTACATTCCAGATTCAATCAATAATTTGCTTTTAATAAATGTAATAAGTACATTTTATTTTTAGGATGGAGATGAATGCTATCCTACACCAAAAAGAATTGGAAAACGCCCACCAAAAGGGTCTTATTAGTATTGAGAATCCCATGATGTACCAGGGCATCCAACCCAATCCAATGGCCTTCAGGGGCCGTCAGAGACTCCCGGACGGTCACGATGTGTTCGTCCACCGCACTGCTCTCGAAGACCTGCATGCCAACAGTCTCCTCATGTCAAGTCCTTACCCACAAATTAGCACACTGCAAAGGGAGCGAGGGCGCAGGACAGGCCGAAGGACCACCAATCACAAGAGCTCAGACAGCAACATCACTCTCCCCAAGGGTCAATCAGAAGAGAAGAACATCGAGCAAAGTCCAGGAGCAGCTTCGGGAGAGGAGAAAGAAGCTGAAGGAAAAGGAATTGACGCCACCAGCAGCAAACAACACCAAACCAAAGCCGAAACAGAGCTGTCTTCCGGTGGCAGTAGGAAAGGTTTTAAGGAAGGAGAGCCTGGGATTCGCAAGGCATGTATTAGCGGACAGGAGGGATGCACAGACGTCAGCAACTGCAATGCAAGCACCAGTGATAAAGACATATCCAACCCATGCTCAGCTTTCCAGGACAAGTTTCTGTACCCGTCTGCCACTGGTCCACTTACAGGAATGCCCTATATGCTCCCTGTGCCAGGAAATGGACTTCTGCCACTTGGTGTGTTTGTTAGTTTCACTCTATGGTCATTTTAGTGTTATTTTACTATTATTTCTATACTATTCTGCCATGTAAAGGCAAAGTGCAGTATTTATGTAGACACTGAAACTGAACAAAATGCCTGTAATGTTTTTATACCAGCTTGCATTTTGTTTTGACAGTAATTTTGACACCAAATTGAACCAGGAGACTTTGTCACAAGGCATCACAGATGTTTTAGGTTTTACTCTGTTTTACTTTTGAGAAATCGTGCAGTGACAGCACTTTGCATTTAAAGGGCAGTATTGTGTGAACATCTATAGAAAACAAATTAGAGACCATTTAAAAATTCTCGGTTTCTCTGGGTGCACTGAGTTCATTGGGTATGAGTTTAAGTAAAATGTTGATATTTGTTTTATTCTATAAAAGTCTGACAGTATTTCTTCAAAATTTAAATATCAATATTGTCATTTAGAGCTTTTATATTAGAGACTGAAATCATGGTTATTTCAGCAAATATCTAAATGAAACACTTTTATATTGTGTTGTCTAAAATGAATATAAAAACTGCTCTAAATAACATGTTAGAAATGTTATCTGTAGTTTACAGAAAAAAAAACATTATTGCTGAAAATATACTGTAAGTTGTCAACAGAGAAACTGAGAATGTTTTATACAGTTGAAGTCAAAATTAGTAGCCTGTTAGTGTTTTTTTATTGTTTTAAATATTTCCCAAATTATGTTTAACAGAGCAAGGAATTTTTCACAGTATTTCCTATAATATTTGTTTCCTCTGGAGAAAGTCTTATTTGTTTTATTTCAGCTAGAATAAAAGCAGTTTTTAATTTTTAAAACCATTTTAGCGTCAATATTATTAGCCCCCTAAGCAATATTTTTTTCAATTGTCTACAGAACAAACCATCATTATACAATGACTTGCCTAATTACCCAAACTTGCCTAATTAACCTAATTAAGCCTTTAAATGTCACTTTAAGCTGAATTCTAGCATCAAAGATAAAATAAATCAGTTATTAGAAATTAGTTATTAAAACTATTATGTCTAGAAATTTGACGAAAAAATCTTCTCTCCGTTAAACAAATTGGGATAAAATATACAGGGGGGCTAATAATTCAGGAGGGCTAATAATTCTGACTTCATGTGAGTTCATAACTGGCTGTGTAAAATAGACACATAATTTCATAATACTAAAATATCAATCAGTATATCCCAGAAACAAATCGTATCAGTTTTTGTGGTGTTATTCCTTGCTTTACACATCAAGTATCTAGTACTTAAAGAATATTCTAAGCTTTCTTTCAACTTTATTTTTTACATGTTTAGTAGTGTCAATTGAAAGTCGATTTGTACTCATTTTAAGACATTTTACAATTATTACATTATAATAGCTGCTACCTATTAATGTTTGGTTTTGTTTGGTTATCCACTAGGACCTCCTAATATGTTTCTCAATGGAGAAGAGATGTCTTCATCAGAAGATATTCGCAAGTGGACAGTTGATGACGTCTACAGCTTTATCAGTGAAATACCAAGCTGTGCCGAATATGCACAGGTAACACAAATCTAAAATGACAACATGAAATTATAACTTCATAGGTTTTTTTATAGTCTTTCTCATTATTTTTATGTCATCCATGGCAGACATTCAAAGAGCACATGATTGATGGAGAGACGTTGCCTCTTCTTACAGAGGATCATCTTTTGGATACACTTGGGCTAAAGCTCGGACCTGCGCTCAAGATACGCTCACAGGTATTCACAATGTTTCCAAACTAATTTTTCAATAAATAATAGGCCTAATAATCCACTCAGACACCAATAGTTTAACAATTTAGAAAAAATAATTCACTGTCTTGCCATCTGAGATTAGGCATTGGATATAAACATTACAATCATGATTTTCAATAGTATTACAGTTGTGTTATATAATATTATAATAGTATTTACTATTCACTTTTGGCACCACGTTTGGACCTGAATACTGGCATCAGACATTTGGACGCGTGACATCAGACTTAACGCTTGTGCTGTCTTAGATTTCTGTATACACCCCTTTGGGTCAAAAATGACCGGCCTTTACTAAACCTCTAAAATAAAGCAGATCAATTAAATTTTTAATCCTCAATCTATTTTTCATAAAGAATTACCCTCATCTTCATAACAAACTCTGTGAATGTTTAGGTTTTCACTCATTGGTGTAGAGTTTTTCATCAATGTTTAATCATTGGAAGGCTGGTCATTTTTCCTAATGTTGGGGTAATTTTAGGAAAAGTCACCAAATTTCGAGATGAAAAATCATTGTTTAGGTATTTTTTCTGCTGTTAAAATGATGCCCTTGTAATTTTTGACCCGTAAGCCAACAGGAGGGTTAACTAAAATATAACCAGGGTCAGTTGTTAAAATTAAATGAAAGAGAGCAATTCACCCAAAACTAAAAAGTCTGTCATCATTTACAAACCCTTCACTTGTCAAAAACTTGTTTGACTTTCTTTCTTCTGTTGAACACAAAGCTGAAAACCAGCAACCATTGACTTCCACAGTATTTGATTTGAACTCTGTGGAAGTCAATGGATACAGCTTTCTTTCATCTTCTTTTGTGTTTAACAGAAGAAAGAAACTCATAAAGGTTTGGAACCACTTGAAGGTGAGTAAGTAGTTATTTTTTTAGTTTTTTTGGGTGAACTATTCCTTTAAATAAAAATTATAATAAAAAGAGAACATCTATATCTATATAACTCATTATTTTAAAGTAAAGATTCTCTCTTTTCTCCAAATGGCCAGCTTGAAGATGATCGAAGAATAACCTTGAACTCTTCTACTATGTTTTCAGCTGTCCCGGCGACTGGGTAACATGTTCTACAACATGATGAATTTGCCGCTGCCCGTCTCTGGCCTTCAGCCTCCACCAGAGAAGAGTGTGGACCGATCATCAGACATCAGCTCTCCACTCAACTGCAACAGTGTGGAGATGCTCAGCAGCCCCAGAGACACTGATGCTCTTAAAGCTGCAGAGCCTGTGAGTGAAGCTGATAACCCCTCGCCGAGCCAGATGAGCGAGACCACCTAAACTACTGGACATATACCTCAATATCATCTGCTGACCCCTACTGCACTACTACATACTGGATTATATGTATAATATATATTTTTAAATATCCATCACAAATGTAACATGTTATGCAATGTGGACTCCAAACATTTGATAGACTGTTAAATGCTGGATTTTTCTACATATGTATATTTTGTAATAAGTTAGTCAGCAATTAAAAAACAGCTTTTGTCCTTATCATTATAGCCTTTTATATTGTAAAAAAAAAATATTTTGGTTTTTA
>CAIGQW010012753.1:2195842-2212850 GCA_903798125.1 Danio choprae | reverse complement strand
TATATATGTGTATGTATGCAAAGGTTTTAGTCCAGTTTTGTTTGCATCTGTGATGGGGTAAAATTTCTTATGCCTGAATGCTTTTAAAAATCCTCATACAGTCACAGGCCACAAAATCACTATAATCTACACTCAACGTTGCAAATCCTGTGATGTGACTATTGCGAATGATCACATTGCGATATCGATGCTGAAACTATAATTTGTGCAGTCCTAATCTGTGATATTACTTGACAATATTATACCTTGTAAAGTAAATCCCAGCAATACCTTGTGCTTTCTTGGTGTTTTATAGGAGAGTTATAATTGCTTTTGGAATATAAAGATGTGTTTGTTTTTTTTAGCAAAATGAGTGAGATTCAGTAATTTTTAGCTCACAGTAGGTTTCTGACAGTATAACATTTTTTTGTTGCGATGCTTTTATGATGATATATGGTGTTACAGGGCTCAGCATATATGAGTACACCCCATTTTGAAAATGAATATTTTTCTCCATTTCTCAGTGAATATGGGTAATATATATTGGTGCATTTGAACAAAACAGATTTATTAAACAGATATATTTATTAAAATAATATTTTTGTCACAGAACGTCTTTACAGGTGGAAAGAACATTTCAACAAAATTGTATAGATTTTTTTGTTTCTCTTAAGTTTTGCTATTTTTTAAAATTGAATTTAATATTTTTCCCTAACATATAAATTTGGGTTACAAACTTTTTAACTATTATTGTAAGTTATTTTGTTAGATTAGCTCCTGTACTCATATATGTTGAGCACTGTAAATCATGATATTGAAGCTGCAAGAAAAGGTTATTTTAACAGGTAAAATAACAAAAGACGTGCATTGCTTTATTGTACATAAATGATCAGAGTAAAGGTTTTAAAAATATTTAATTGCAAAAGGATTATAAAGTACACTATATAACAATTTACTATAAAGTCTCATTAGTAAACATTAGCTAATGCACTAAAATCCAGAGTGAGAAACATTTAGTTACAACGTTAAAGTTAGATACTGAATTGTATTAGTTAATGACTCCATTTAATAAAACAATTACCACTTTTGATTTTAGTGAGTTATTGGGCAGAATTAACATCACCTTAGATAAATAAAAGCATTTGTAGTTTTCATTGTGTATTTAGTTAAATTAAGAATATTTTAACAAATAGAGGATTATTGTAAAGTGTTAACAAAGCTCTTTAATTAGTCAGTTAATTTTCAATCCCTGAATATTCAATATTTTCAATTTCAATCAATAACTTGTGCCTGGCATTGTGCAGATTAACATGTTAAAATATAATTTTTGTTTTATTAATTGCCATTAAGTCCTTAACCATTTGGTTCTGTAATAAACAGTGCAATTACATTTTATATAAATTTGAATATTATTAAAGTAAAAGACACACTAAAAGTTTAAATAAGAAATTATTGATGATATTTTGCGCTGTCTATGATAATCAATATTATGAATGTTCATTTTCACAGTATATGTCATTATTGAATATAGAGGCACAGATTGATAAAACAATATTATCGTTAATGAGAAATATGTAATGATAAAACGAGAGAAAAAAACACTTAATCTCTGAAAAAACATCACTAACTTTGATAGATATTATTATGCAATGAAAGAAATATTGATCCTCAGACATTTGCGGGTGCTGGGAATCAATGATAATGTTGTAAATAATCTTTAGTTTCTTGTACAGACTGATTGTTTGGCTTCATAAGATTTCAATAAGTCATCAGGAGTCATAATTGTGCCTGTTTTTTTTGTTTTCTTCTTTTACTATAAACGTGATTGTAGACATTGACTTGCATTTTCTGAATCACCAGTTTCAGCTAGAAATGTTCTTAATTCACCTATATCTTAGATTGCAGGAGGGTGAGTAAATTAAACGCAAAGGTATATATGTGTATATATTTAAATAGATAATACTGACACCCTTGTGTCATTTAAAATACTTTAAAATACTTTCGAAAATATATTAAAAAATATCTAATATTGTGGCAGCGACATTCTTCAAAACATGGTGGACAAACCCCTCAAGCAGTTTATCTAAAACACACAGCATGTCTAATGTAAGACCACAAAATCCTAGCTGATAACAAGTACAGGGTCTAGTGCAGTTCAAAACTGTTTACCAAGGCAGCCAAAATTGGACAATATTATCAATAAACACATGGCTGATTTCCTTTACAAAATCCAGAGGAATATTAGGCAAACGTACCGTCACTCCACAGTCCAAACCCAGACAAACACCATGTTTATATGGTGTTCATTTAACATGTCTTTGAATATGAGTCATGTGGGAGACATTCTGACCAAATAGAGTATGACTGAAGGATTGTGGAGCATGAATAGCCTCATAATAAGACCTCCAGCTTAAGAGTGTAGTTACGCCTGGCAGTCTTTCATTACTCCTCTGAATGATGTCTCTGTCGACTGGTTTTTGTATTGTGTGGTTATAGAGTATTAAGACATGATTTTTAGTTTAATACAGTGGGTCAGTGAGGACGCAGTGAGTCTGGAGATGGTCATTTCAGTGTAATATGGATTAAACAATGACAGCACATCAGTGTGTGGAGAGCTGAGGCTTTTAATGAGTAGATGTAGATGTTTAACATTCATCGAGTAGATGAGGACAAGGCCAGATGTCAAAGCTGTTCATAGGGGTTTAGCTGGAGTCCTGCTCTGCTATTCACCTGGATTCTCCTGAATGTCATCTTTCACTAGAATTAAAGGCTGTAGCCAAAGGGGCAAACCAGGATTTGTTGGACAAACCATCTTTTTGTTGGTTTTATTATAAATATCAGTCTTGGTGTAATATTGAGGTCTTCTAAACCATGCTCTGCTTAAAGGAGATGGAGTAAATACCTTTGGTTATTGATATGATTATGATTGATTATTAGTGGCATGGCGACTAATGCAGAAAATGAAGAAACCCAAAGGGATAATTCAACCCAAAATGAAAATCCACGGGAGGCTTGACTTAAAATGAAAATAAAATAGATATATATACACAACATTATAATTCATTATACATCAAAATTGCTATAAGGCAAAAGCAAAGGCAGCATGATCAAAGAAACTAATAGTAGACTATTTGTGTAAACTGTTTGCTGTTTTGTTTTTAACCACTTTTTAAGTACATTACTAAAAACATGTAGATTGCTTTCTAATTTTAGGTTAAGGGTAAATCATTCCACAATTTGGGACCCTTAACAGAGAAAACGGATTGACCAAAAGAGGTCTTACACTTTGGAACAAGACAGTCACCATTAGCACCATTTGCTCGTGTTACTCTATGAGAGGTTTGATGCCTAGTGATTAGATCAGAAAACAACATTGGTACGTGATTATTTAAACATTTAAAAACCAATTTAAGATAATTAAATTCATTCATTCGTTCATTCATTTTCATTTCGGCTTAGTCCCTTTATTAATCTGGGGTCGCCACAGCGGAATGAACCGCCAACTTATCCAGCATTTGTTTAACGCAGCGGATGCCCTTCCAGCTGCAACCCATCTCTGGGAAACATCCATACACACCCATTCACACTCATGCACTACGGACAATTTAGCTTACCCAATTCACCTATACCGCATGTCTTTGGACTTGTGGGGGAAACCGGAGCACCCGGAGGAAACCCACGCCAACACAGGGAGAACATGCAAACTTCACACAGAAACGCCAACTGACCCAGCCGAGGCTCGAACCAGCGATCAGCGACCTTCTTGCTGTGAGGCGAACGTGCTACCCACTGCGCCACTGTGAGGCCATAATTAAATTCAATAAAACTAAAATATAACCTCACAATAATGCCATCGCATATGCTTTAAATCCATCATTTTAATTGCTTGTTTATATATCAAATCAATAGGCTTCAATGTGGTTAAAGAGGCTTGTGACCATGATGTAATACAATATGACAAGTGTGAAAGTATCATTGTGTGCATGTATAATTTTGCAGTTTGTTATGTTAAAAATCTTCTAATAAAACGAAAACAATTTAGACTTGGCTTGAACTTCTTACCCATATTTTTAACTTACTAAACCATATTTTAGAAAATTCTATCTATCCCTTTAAAAACATTTGAATAATAGAAACTGTGATCTAGTACCATTCAAAAATATTGGTGTTTCCTTCCCTTCTTTTAAGTGATAAAGGTAAATACCTGTATAAAGTTGCAAATGGTTCTATTTACATATGCTGTTGTTTTAAACTATATTTCTAATCATCAAAGAATCCAAATTGAGTCAAATGTATCGCAGTTTCCAAAGTTTTTTCACCAGAATTGATATTAAGAATCATTAATATTGGTAAATATACTAACAACAATTGAGCATATTAGAAAAAATGATTTCTAAAGAATCATGTAGAGTACTAATGCTGAAAATTCAACTTTGAATCACCAAAAAAATAGCATTTTAAAAATATGTTCACAAAGAGAAAAATCACTAATATCAACTTCAGTATGAATCTACCAACACAATGTGCATTCTGCGTAACTGTACTCTATATTTAGTCTCCTCTGACTACAGATTCAGATATTGTGTAGATCTTCATCAGATCAGTCTTATCACCAGGACTTTTTTCCTCACTGCTTTAGGAGGTCAGTGAACCTACTAAGGAGGAGAAGGCAGTGGCCAAATACCTGCGCTTCAACTGCCCCACCAAATCCACCAACATGATGGGACATCGAGTGGATTACTTTGTCGGTGAGTTTCTGCTCGTGCCTGTTCTGCTCTCTTTATTTACTTCCTTTTGTATCAAAGTTTGACCATATGTCTGTTCTCTGCTCCTCAGCCTCTAAAGCAGTCGACTGTCTGCTGGATTCAAAGTGGGCCAAAGCAAAGAAGGGCGAAGAAGCTTTGTTCACAACCAGAGAGTCGGTGGTGGACTATTGCAACAGGTAAAACTAGTCTCTTTCGTTTCTCTAGTGAACTAACGATTATCGTTCAACCAATCGTTTGTACCGACTTACTTTTTACAGGCTCTTAAAGAAGCAGTTCTTTCACCGAGCCCTGAAAGTGATGAAGAAGAAGCCAGAGAAAGACGTCAAGAAAGAAAAGGACAAAGAGAAAGAAAAAGAAAAAGAGAAGGCTAAAAGCGACAGCAGCAAGGAAGAGGAGAAGAAGAGCAAAAAAGACAAAGACAAAAAGAAGGAATCTGAGGCTGCGGACACAAAGAAGGACAAAAATGTACAACATCTGGCCTTATGGGGAAAAAATGAATAATGTGAAGATCTCTATGCTTATTTTGATTTCTGTGTGTTTAGGATGACAGTCCTGGATCTCCAAAGAAGAAGAAGGATGTGAAGAAGAAGTTCAAGCTGGAGCCTCATGATGACCAGCTGTTCTTGGATGGCAATGAGGTAAGGAGAAGTAAAATAATACGTAGCAGATGCCTGTGAATAACTTACATTTCGCTTGATGGATTCAAACCCCAAAAAACACAAAAGAAGATATTCTGAAAAATGCTGGTTGCTGGCACCCATTGACTTCCATAGAAGGGAAAAAGGTCTATACAAGTCATATTCTTATTTTGTGTTGAAGTGAACTGAGGAAAATTATTTTTTGGAAAAAGTTACATTTTCAGTTTTGATTGAACCATAATAAAAGAATTATTACATATTTTTAAACATTATTTAAAATCTTTCTTTTAGTATACCAACACAGTTTGAAGATAACATTTTTATGACAGGAAATTATATCTTCAAAAAGTTCTCTCCCATTTTTATTATTTGACAAGCATCTTGAGATAGCAAATGAGAGAAAAAAGTCTTATGGTTCAAAGGTTATTATCATATATATGTGAGTGCAACATTGGACACTTGGTGGTGCTAGAGTTTTCATAACTTTCCTGCAAATGGTTCTGTGGGCTGCCATAGACAGAAGGAAAAAAATCTAATAATCAATTTAATAATGTCATTTATGTTAGTTTTATTTTATTTATTCTGTCTAATATTATCGTTTAGAATATATAATTTATTATTCACACAGTTTTTGTAACCAAATATAATATTTTGATAATGTTGGGTTTATTTATTAAAATGTTACATGAAATTAACATTTGTATCATTTAATTCTTCGCTTTCTCTTGTCGTCTTTTAAACCAGTCATTAAAAAGATGAAACATTTGTCTTTCCTGCAGGTTTATTTTTGGATTTATGATCCAGTCCACTTTAAAACTTTTGCCATGGGGTTGATTCTAGGTAGGATCTCTTCTACTACACTGTTTGTGTGTTTGTGTGTGTGTGTGCGTGTGCGTGCGTGCGTGCGTGCGTGCGTGCGTGCGTGCGTGTGTGTGTTACTAGCTCCAGGGCGGCTTCATATAATTTTGTGTGTTTGTGTTTACAGTAATTGCCGTCATCGCAGCCACTCTCTTTCCTCTATGGCCTGCTGAGATGAGAGTTGGAGTGTATTACCTGAGCGTGGCAGCAGGATGTTTCGTTGCCAGCATCCTTCTCCTGGCCGTTGGTAAGAGTTCAATTAGGGATGCACTGAATTTTTGATCAGCCGAATGGCATTTTCAGTACCTATTATGCAAAAAATTACTTTTTTAAGGGGATTTAAACACAGCTGAGGCTCTCATTTGCCCGGTCCCACCATGGAGGTTAAATAAGTTGCATGTAAATCTGGATCTGAGCAAGCATAAGAAGACTGATACTTTTCCACATACATATCAACAAGAAGTTGCTAAATAAGGAATTTGTATCCTACTCATAAACCTATATACACAGATGGATCAAGAAAGGACAGTCATGTTTCTGCAGCAGTATTAATGGGTCAGTTGCAATATGCCATTCCTATTTTTACAGCTGAAGCAAAGGCTCTATTTTTGGCCCTGGAAGACATTGAAAATGCTAAAGAACCAATTTGATTATTTTTTCTGACTCAAAGTTTTGTCTACAAACATTGAATTCTTTTAAACTGGAGCATCTCATTATTATTGACATTTTTATCAAAGTAAATGAACTACAGAGAAAATTTAATAATATAGTTTTCTGCTGGATCCCATGATATGTTGGACTGTTTGTATCTGAACAAGCTGACAAAGCTGCCAAAACAGCCCAAACAGGAAAGATAAAGGAGTGCAAAATCCCACCTTCAGATTTAAAGCCAATAATAAAACGCTATATTCAAGACAGGGGGAAAGTCATATTCTCCGATGAAGCCCCTTTCCGATTGTTTGGGGCATCTGGAAAAAGGCTTGTCCGGAGAAGAAAAGATGAGCGCTACCATCAGTCCTGTGTCATGCCAACAGTAAAGCATCCTGAGACCATTTATGTGTGGGGTTGCTTCTCATCCAAGGGAGTGGGCTCACTCACAATTTTGCCCAAAAACACAGTCATGAATAAAGAATGGTACCACAACACCCTCCAACCGCAACTTCTTCCAACAATACAACAACAGTTTGATGAAGAACAATGCATTTTCCAGCACAATGGAGCAACGTACCATAAGGCAAAAGTGATATCTAAGTGGCTCGGGGACCAAAACGTTGAAATTTTGGGTCCATGTCCTGGAAACTCCCCAGGATGTAATCCCATTGAGAACTTGTAGTCAATCCTCAAGAGGCGGGTGGACAAACAAAAACCCGCTAATTCTGACAAACTTCAAGAAGTGATTATGAAAGAATGGGTTGCTATCAGTCAGGATTTGGCCCAGAAGTTGATTGAGGGCATGCCCAGTCGAATTGCAGAGGTCCTGAAAAAGAAGGGCCAGCACTGCAAATACTGACTCTGCATAAATGTCATGTTATTGTCGATAAAAGCCTTTGAAACATATGAAGTGCTTGTAATTATATTTCAGTACATCACAGAAACAACTGAAACAAAGATCTAAAAGCAGTTTAGCAGCAAACTTTGTGAAAACTAATATTTGTGTCATTCTCAAAACTTTTGGCCACGACTGTACATCTATGCATGAACCGTACATGCTCATCTGAAAAGCAAATGTTACGACCCTGGTCTAGGGTCAAGGACATAACATAAATAATGCACTCGACAAACCAAATAACTTTTAAGAACCCTTAGAGTCGAGATTGTTTATTTGTCTTTTTTTTTGTCGTTTTCTCTTTTTCTTTTTAAACACCCAAAACGTGAAGCCTTACCTCGGAGAGGACCCACAAAAAACATTATAAACTAACGTGCCTTCAGTTCATTTCTGTGCACATGCTTGTTCATCCTGTCAACGTCAATTAACTCCTGACTCCTTCACTATCAATAACACTTTATTGTCAATAATATTTAGTTATTTTATTGGCTTGTTTTATTGAGTTAAATTTAAAAGGTCTTACGAAATCGCATTATATTGCACCAAAAAAATAATGTTTTGGTTTTTGGCCAAGTGTATCCAGAATTTTCAGAAAGTGTGGCCTGGATTACCAACAAAATCCCTTTTATTGTCACATCATCAGCAGCAGCACGTGCGCTATGATGTGTGAAAAGCTTAGGTGCTGGCTCCAGACATTGCAAAATACTGACAGTGCAAAATATAATGACATACTCCAAAACAAAACAACATACTATCCACAATGTTAACAATAAATACGTAAAAGAAAAGAAAAACACACATTACACACATGTAAACACAAATAGACAAGTACACATTCAAAAAGGTGTGCACATGTACACATAGTTTGACTGTTGGTGGATAATTATTGTAGGCAGTATTGTTCATTTCGATGCATCTCTACCACCTTCGGTGCATCTCTGTATTTTACAGCTCCCCCAAAGCCAGTGAATTGTCTCTATCTGCTCCTCATCCTCTGCTTTCTTCTGTTCAGCTCGATGCATCCTGTTCCTGATCATCTGGCTGGTGACCGGCGGCAGGCATCACTTCTGGTTCCTGCCCAACCTAACAGCCGACGTGGGCTTCATCGACTCCTTCCGACCCCTCTACACGCACGAGTACAAGGGTCCACGCTCCGGCTCCAAGAAGACCAGCGACAAACCAGACAGCAAGAGCGCAGACTCCAGCAAAACGCAGAAATCCGACAGCGAGGACAAATCAGACAGTGAGAAGAAAGAGGACGAAGAGGATGAAGACGACAATAAAGACATGGAGGAAGCGGAGCATCAGACGGACACAGACAGCGACCGGCGGGAGGACGAAGGATCGCAGCACAGCAATGGTAACGACTTCGAGATGATCACCAGAGAAGAGCTGGAGCAGCACACGGAAGAGGAGGAGGAGGAAGAGGAGGAGGAGGAAGAGCAGAGCCAGACAAAGCCCTTGACTGTTCCGACATAAAGCTTTTCCTCGCGCCGCACACACATTCTCCCATGCTCCATGTGGACCTGCTGACGTACTTCTGTCATGTTCAGAAGATGTTTCCCCATTTCCGTTCAAGCTGAGATCTTCCTCTGGCTTAAAGGTTCGACGAGAGCAGGAAACGGCTTACGATGACTATGGAAATATCGCAAAGGCTGTTTTGGAAACGCTCCCCCCCCCTCCTCCCCCCACACACACACTATGGATGCAACAACATCTCTCACCTCATGTTTTTCTTTGCTTTATATTTTGTGTTCGCATTGTCTGACGTCCAGCTTTTTTGTTGTTGTGTAAACGTGATCATACGGACTGGAATGGTGAACTTTCGCATTGGTTGATTGTTCGCCACACAATAGAATCAATGTTTCTTGCTTTTGGATCATTTAGACGGACCAACAATATTTAGTCTTAGATGCCCAATGAGTGTTACAATCAGTCATAATTGTCTCTCACATTTCTGTTGTGAGATCTTGCTTATTTTTCTTTTTCCCGATGAGAGTTTGTGACCCTTAAGAGAACCAGTCCTTTTTCATGGGGAAGTTCATCGATTTAATAACATCTGCCGCTGACTTTACCGAGGCGGTTATTTAAAATAGTCTGGTGAGGTCGCCTGCATTCAGAAG
This sequence comes from Danio choprae, assembly GCA_903798125.1. Lineage (NCBI taxonomy): Eukaryota > Metazoa > Chordata > Actinopteri > Cypriniformes > Danionidae > Danio > Danio choprae. The sequence goes on along the minus strand of CAIGQW010012753.1, from coordinate 2,202,940 downwards.
GGGAAACCACATCACGTTCGTGCCAGAATGATGCGGGATATTGATGCTTTTCTGTTTTATCATTATTATCCATGCGCGTTCAAATTATGACCAAGTAGAGTTCAAATACATCATAGCCTCTGTTTCTCCCCTGATCTGCTGTTTGAACTACTTCCTCGAAGGGCCGTGGTCCAAAAAAGAGCCCGTTCGTTCCTTAGTTTGCATTTTAACAGGGCCGAGGTCCAATACTATCCTTCCGTAGGGTTTTGCGTGCTATTGGCTAGAGTGTTCTTTTACATTTAGCTGTTTCTTTGACTCATACTGAGGATTATATTTAAGATTCAAATACTAATGAATAGTTTATGTATGGATTCTATATTCTACTGGAGATATTCATGCCAGCAGTTCAGGTTGAGGATGAACTGCGCTCTATTTTATAATGTCAGAGACAGCTTTTTGTACCCATGAAGAGTTGGAATGCAGAAAAACGTATGTGTGTAATGCATTAGCGCACAAGAGGCTGCAAAGGTGTTTTTCTTCCGTATATTTAAAATAAAGACGTGAGAAGTCTAGTTTAAGCATCGCTTGATTCATGTTCATCTCAAGTTCACAAGGAGCAGGGAAAAGCTTCACGCTCGAGTGAACGTCTCTCGTTCTTCTTCAAATGGTCTGAACCTGTAACCATGTCTGTAAGTAGTGGATCTCGTCAGTCACACTTCTTAGTGTTCCTGTAGAAATGCTGTGTATGTCCTCCTCGATATGCTCCGTCGTTGACTTTGAAGACCTGGACTGACTGGGCACGACACCATTCGTGGAACTAAAGACGTTTGTGTTTACTTTCTATGGATCTTCGCTCACTTTTGTTTTCTGTTTTATTGTCGTTATGAGAGATAAAGATGATGACGTATGTGCCAGATTTGTTTTCTTTTTTTAATTGGCAGGAAATTTCCTTTGTTACTGGGTGTCTGTCATGTAAAAACCATGTAGTTGCAGCATTTCTAAAAATAAAATGAAAGCCAGTTTTTCTATTATTTTTGTGTGGTCAGCATCTTCAACTAACTAATCGTCCGTATTTGGATCAGTGTTGAGGACTGTCGTTTTTGCAATATCTGGAGAATAATTAGTGTCTGTCAGAAACTATATCTGTATCCTTTCATTGCAATAAAAATACAACACAAGTGATTTGTGCTGGTTTTGTTGAAAAAGCTCAAACTCTGCGCTTTTAGATTTACATATGTTTTAAAGTGATTATTTACTTGTCCGCTTTTTTTTTTTTTTTTTTAGCTGAAACTGATCTTTTAATTGTGATTCATTTCTTTAGCATTTACTCACAAGTGGTTACTTTTATTAATTTCTTTCTTCTGAACACAAAATGAGATATTCTGAAGAAACTAGCAGCATTGACATCCATAATAGGACCTGAAAATACTATGGAAGTTGATTTTGAAGCCGTTTTTTTTTTTCTTTAATTGTCAATTGTTCTTCAGTTGCGTTCAACAGAAGAAACACAGGTTTGAATGAGTGAAGGGTGCGAAAAGTATGGCAGAATTGTCATTTTTGAGTGAGCCAATGCGAAGAACCGTGACCTCAATTAAATGATACAATGACTTCATGAGATTATATTAACTAAGCCCATTTCTGACAGGTAAGGAACAAAAATTATTCCTTAGAAAATTATGATAAAAGTCAAAATTATTACTTATGAATTTGCAATTATGACAAAGTTAAATTATAATTTTTTTTCTTGTTCTGATTTACGAGAATTGATAGTCAAAAAAATGTCTGAGTAAAGTCAGAAGAACAAGACAGTCAAAATTACGTGATAAATGTCAAAATTGAGTCCAAATAGTTGAAATTACGAGATAGGCAAAACTATGCCTTAAAACATTGCAATTACGAGATACATTTCAAATGAGTTAAAATAATGACAGTCGAAATTACGAGATAAAGTCAAAATGATATGGTCAAAATAATGACAACTAAATCATAAAAGTGAAAATGCGAAATAAATCAAAATTATAACCTAAAACGCCGAAATTATGAATTTGCTGTCAAAATAATGACGCCAGAAACATACGGTTGTGTACAGCGCGGTTGTAGGACTTCATCCATTAGAGAGAGGGTTTCCATTGTAATATTCACACCTCGTGTAAATATGACACAGGATTTGTTTTCCTTTTTACATCTGAGCATTAGTATAAAAAATTTCAAACATCCAACATTTTTTTATTACTGAAATAATACAAACAAGACTAATACATTTTATAGGATCTCTTATTTACATCAAAAGGTAAACAGCTTACATACCATATACATTCAGCTATATTAGATTGTGGCTGATATGACTTTGCAGGACTAGTGCTATTAGACGAGAAATGTCGAATACGTTGCATTTGTCAAATTAATCAACTAAACAGACTCAAGTGGTGAAGTCAACGAATAGTGGTTTAAAAAAAGCGTTACGTGCAGCAACATCCGGTTTGGCCACAGGGAGGCTACAGAGCGCTTTCACAACTACTCCGTGTTGACAGACTCCAGCCTGACACAACATGTCGTGTGTTTTTACATTAAATTTGGAACTGCTGTCGTAGCAGGCCACAGTCAAGCTTGTTGTGGTTGTGGTCGATTTATCCAACTGATACAGACATTCATTGAGGACGTTAAAATATGAAAAATTTATTCCCTGCTGCAACAACGTTCATTTCTAATCCAGCAATGTGTTTCCCAAGCTACAATTTATAAACTGATGTGATGTACAATAAACCTTACTTATTTTATGTATTTGTTCAAACACAATCATCATCTCTGCGTGTTCTAACACAATGACATCAAACTAAATATATTGTTGCCATTAAATGATGAGCAATCCAGGCTAACCTCTGACTAGACAAAGCATTATCTCTAAGGCAAAGAAACTCCTGGAATGTGAATTCAACAGACTGCGAGCGTTTAAGGGTGATGCTTCAGTTTTCAGTTTCGGAGGAGTCGCTGGCATCTGTTAGACGTGTTTGCTTCTTGCGGACGTTCCAGTGCAAACACTGAGCCAGACTGTCAAACCAGTCGTAAACCAGATCATGACAGCAGATGGAGGGCACTGGAAAGCAGGAGGTGGTGATCTTAATGCTGTAGAAAGAAAAACAAACACAATGAAGAGATTCCACAGAGTTGAAACTCATTCACACCAAAGATGATAATCATAACAACAATTATAAAGACAGAGCTAGAAATGTCCTTCCCATTTACAAGAATTAAAACAATAGAAAATTCAGGAAAAACATTATTTGAGTGTTGCTCATGTTGGGAATTTCTCCTAATGTTAACCCATCTGACATTTAGCCCAAACTACATTGTAGAATTTCACTATAAAATGTAAGAGGATTTGAAAGCACATCTCAAAAGTATCAAAGCTCAATGGAGAAACAACCGTCCACTTTTATTCATCAACTGAACACGGCACAGAGTAAAGACTGATTCATGGGATGTAAAAACTTGTCAACATGAAACGGCCTATTTAGAGTCGAGTAAAAACAATCCAGTCCTATTGCTTTGAAAACTGGTTTTCCCGACATTAGGGCTCATTTTGTTTGTAGTATACATAGTTTGCTAGCCTCTCTGATTGACATTTGCTTTTAAGATAGAAATGCAAGGAATGGTTTTTTGCTAGATCTGAAATAAGCCTTTAGTTCAAGAAGTTTGAAACGATCACCCAGCATTTATGTTGTCATTTTACAAAGTACACATGAAATTAACTAACCACATTGGTTTTGCTAGCTCACATAGCAAGTTTTGTGGTGAACAATTCATCTGTGCATGTCTGAAAAAAAAAATCTGAAAATGCGCTGCCTGTTTGTTTTCAGTTCAACTCTGAGATTACGTCTGTCTGATGTACTACTTGCAGTTAAGTGTGTTAACCATGCCCCTCCAACTGTCAGTTTAGACAGTGCTATGACAACAAAGAAAATTGGTGAGGAGGAGGTGTCAGTTAGGTTGTAATAACTCTCCCGAAAGCCTTTTCCTGATCTTTCTGAATGAAATGCCTACTTTACTGCATCCAAAGTAGAAAAAACAGGCCACGCCCACTGCTTTCTCATTTAATATTCTATTTCTGTAGCCACAATACAAAAATAACGGTCGCAGCTTCCGGTTCATGTGGACTTTAGGGGTTAACAGCACTTGAAGAATGGACTGAGTTTCTACAATTATTTGCTTCATCTCTTTGTATTAATATGATTTGAGATTTCGTAAATATGGTTTGACCTAAAATGTCTTTAAGAATATCCATGGCTTTAGAACATTTACATTGTACAATCCTTATGTGAGGAATAAAAACTGTTTTTTTGTGTTTGTCCATCTCAAATTCTCTCTGAATCAAGTTGGAGAGATCATAGTTTGGCAAAAATATATCCAAAGAGTTTTTGTCTCCCGTTTAACGCTGTTGAGTTTTCAGTTTTTCTGTATTTGTCTCCATAATGACATCTTTCCAGTGGCTTTGGCAATGTCGCCGAGTCACTAAAAATAGAAAGCGACAGGATACTTCCTTGTGGTGCTCCTAGCTCTTATTAATGTGGCTCAGAGAGGGAATTTACTAGTATGACTTTAAATGATCAGATTAATCTGTAAATGCCCTTGAAAAACAAGCTGATATAAATCTTTCAAAATAGCAAACTTCAAAGTGATGTCATACACCTTGTTCAAGTTAAGCATTAGTCAAATTGGGAAAGAAGCCTTCGGGGGGCGGTGTAAAAGCTGTGTGTAAACAGTTTGTAAAGCATGTAAACATCATGAGCCTTACTTAGATTGCATGACCAAAAGAGGAGATACTGGTGGTACAATAATCAGTGTAGAAAAAAGAATGTTTCAAAAAGAGGGTCAAATGTTTGATGCACTCTTGTTTGATATACAGGAGTTTACACTTAGCTGATGATTGATAAGTAAAAGCGTGTTTGGCATGCTGTCCCAGGAGAGAGCCCTGAGCTCAGAAGATCCTCGAGCCTGGGGCTTTCTCCCGTTTCATAGGGGGAGAGGGGAGCCTGAGCTCAGGTAGGTCTCGTGAACTCCCCCGTATTATGGTAGGAAAAAAGCGGGAGGAGTCGTGATTTGGATTCATCTGATTGGATATCATGTGATCGCTAATGCGGGACCAGCCGTGGTCAATCATAAGCATGTGATCCTCTCTATAAATTAGTTTATGAATAAACTTCAAGTCATAATGCTAGCGTGGTAAATAGTTTGTATTTTGGTGTAGTACAAATCTTGCAATTTAAAGTTGTTTTGTGCAGTGGGTGGGATCACCTGAGAAAATACAGCAATTTATAATAAATACTACAGTGGTTTGAACTATAATATAATAAAACACATTATAGTATTTTCAACACTTTAATGAATGCTACAACATATTGTAGTATTAACTATAGTGAACTGATGACCTGTAATAAATACTCCAGTATACTTTAGTTAACTACAGTAAACTGGTGTATTGTAGTATAAAACACTGTATATAGTTGTAGAACAATTTGTACAGTATTGAGTTGTTTGTATTTCCACATTGCTACAGCAACTACAATTTTCAAAACAGATTAATTCAAGTGCTTTCTATACTATGGTTCAAAAACAGCATTATAGTCTCGCTCACTTGCTTTCCTTTGGCTTAGTCCTTGATTTATCAGGGGTCGCCACAACGGACTGAACCTCCAATTACCCTGGCATATGTCTTATTAGTAGAGTGTTAAGTCTCACATTGCGTTGTGTGACATGGCCTTATCATATGAAAAAGATCATATATAGCCCCTTTAAAAATAAATATGGGTTAATCAAAATGATAATAATTTACAATCCAGAAAGCTATTTTCTAAGTCGATAGGCGCAATGAAATTATGCAGCACCTGAAAACAGCTAGGTACAGTGCTGCATAATATCATTGAATGTTGGTGGATATTAGCGAAATGGATTAAAAATTGGTAAAACCCAACTGTTTAACTCTAGTTGTGTTCCTTTAACACAAAAAAACGCAAACCGTATCTGAACTGTACAAAGGCGAAGTGATAATACCCACTGACACTGTTGATGCTTATTTCCATAACTATAATACAGCTGTCATTGTATCACTGGATTATGGTAAATGCTGTTTGCTTATGGGCTTATAAAAAAAATAAATAAATAAAAAGAGTTTCACCTGTCCCCATGCTGGATTTCCTGCCTCTTTCTGCCATCAAAAGAGACCCAGGCTGTGTTGCGAGCATCAGGTGATAGTGTAATCTGCAGAATAAATGTAGAAAGGTACTCATGTGAGAATAAACTATTAAAATCATGTTTACAAATAACTTCACTGAAATTGTTTATACTGTAATATACTGTATATTTTTACACTTTATATTAAACTTTAAGCTGTTTATATTGTAATTTATACTTTATTCCTGCTCTCACCATGAGCTCCACGCCGGCGGGCACCACGATGGGTCTGAAAGAGAGCGAGTGAGGGCAGATGGGGGTGACCATGATGGCAGGGACGTTGGGATGGATCATCGAGGCTCCGGCTGCAGCAGCGTACGCCGTGCTGCCCGTGGGAGTGGAAACTATTACACCTGCACAGAAACAAGCCACAAATTTACATTTGTTTTCATGTCAGCTGGAAGCTCTTGTCAAGGCAAATGAGAAACACCATGATGTAGAGACATCTGTTTAGACTAGAAAAAAAAACACACACACATACACAACAGTCAGACTATGATGCAGTCAGTCTGAATTTACACTTTTCTCAGCTGTATAATGCAATTTCAAAGCTACACTACCAAATCTGGTATCTCTCATGCTCAACAAGGCTGCATTTATATGCAAAAATAAATAAAAAAGTTGACAAGAATGGATGTTGTTGACAAGAATAGGTTTTGTTGAATAGTTTTCACTTCAAATGTTGACTACTGTATATTAAAAATATATATATTTATTTATTCATATATATTCTTGTGACTGCAGTTTTTGTTGAATTCTTATTAGAAACAAATATTATTGGAAATCTTTTTATCTATTGATTAATACAAAAAGCATTTATTCAAATCTTTATGACAAATAGTATATCACCCATTAATACCCATTATATATATATATATATATATAATGGGT
>CAIGQW010012753.1:2169551-2195442 GCA_903798125.1 Danio choprae | reverse complement strand
AAAGCATTGCAATAAGATCCCTATTATTTAATAGCTTGTTTGTATGAAAACCATTTGCACCACAGGACGAAAATTGAGAGCCAAAAATTTTTTCCCTCAGCAAAGGTTGGAATTTGTAGATATAAACCCAGAATTGCAAATAAAAATACAACTCAGATGCAATATTGCAAAAACTGCAAGTTAAAAATACAGAGGCCAGGGGTTTGGGGAGCTAAATTGCAGTTACCTTTTTTGTTAATTAATTTATTTATTTTCCAAAGAAATTATATTTTTAGAACAAGCTTCCATAGGTTTGTGATAACAATGTTGACAAGATAAAAAGTGCTCTCAGTGCTCTCTGTTTCAAGAAGGATTGTTTGATAGGGCCAGTCAGTTTGAGCTCACCATCTCCTTGTACAGAAGTAATGAGGCGTCCATCCAGGTAAAGGTCAACATTAGACAGATATGACGAGGGCCCTCGGTCCACAACCACCTCATTAAGCACCTTTATAAAACACACAATAGTCATATTTCAGATACAGTATGTAACAAATACATCTAATAAACATGCATTTCTAGACATATCTACATAGACACACATTTACATTTTTTTTTTCTTATTTATCTTTACTTAAGTCTTTAAAATTTAATACATTTCAAAACCACTTATTTCTGTGCTGCGAAGCTAAGTTTTCAAATGACATTATTATAATCTTTAGTGTCACAAGATTCTTCAGAAAACATTTAGTACTCAAACTTTTATGAAAAATATATTATTCGTAAAATATTATATTATATGGCGCCACATAAACAGTCCGTTAGCTTGTTTTAAGAGCCTCAGTTTGTTGTGACTGGTGCGGATTCTACCACCAGATCTTTTTCCAACTTATTGATTGGTGGATTATTATCAGATTGAAATCAGCAGGTGTTTGCTCTAAAGTTTGTTTGCCAAAAAAAGTGCACGACTGCACGTTTACAAGCATTGCTGATTTTGTTTTGTTCATTAATATATTGTGAACACCGCGTTACCTGCAGCTGTAGAGTTATTTTGCCTGCCTCATTGTTTATATGGTTGTGAGGAACTGCTCCATTCTCTTGCGTGCTGAAGAGCTGCTCATTTCTCTGGAACATACCTTTCACCACTTTAACCTTTAGACGACTGCGCAGGATGATGGCAGCATTACCTACAAGAGCCAGATGCAGACACTCAAAAATAACATCCCAACTACAACACAATACAGAATAGACCTACAGAGCTTCAATTTTTAGATATGTAAAACATAATAAACCTTCAGTCTATAACTGTGTGTGTGTGTGTGCATGTGCTTCTCTTCACAAAATTACTACTTTATTTTAAAGTGCTACAAGACATAAACATACAGATTGTCTTAGCAACATTGCAGCTTTGTGTTCTATGCTCAGCCTAAAGTTATATAGCATGTCAAGCTATCATGTGTGATTTAGACCTCCTTTGTACATCTTCTATATGTGTTTTACATTTAAAATACAGCTTCGATCATGGAAATTTCCATCCTCCAGCTGTTGATTTAGTTAAATACAGTTCTTTTTTTTGTCACTGTTTGTTGACTTCAATCACTTTAAAGTCACTTAGACCATTTTTCTGAACTTACCAAGAACACTGATTAGTTATTATTAGTTATTAGCAAATTAGTTCTTGGGGAACCAGGCCTGATGGGGTTGTTGACAACACAGTGTGAAACGTTTAGTGTTCTTAAAGTTGACTCAAAAATGAAAATATGTTATAAATTCATCTCGTTCCAATCCCCTGAGACCTCATATTTCTCAGAACAAATTAAAATGTTTCAGATAAAATCCAAGATTTTACAAGAATCCACATTTTTGTTTTCGGTTCCTTTTCTTCAAATGTCTCAGGACCATCCCTGTCTATGGAGGGTCAGAAAGCTCTCGGATTTTATGTAACTTATCTTAATTTGTGTTTTTAGTATGAGCAAAGCTCTCAGGGGGTTGGAACAACAGAAATTAATAACAGAACTAATCTTTTAAGAGTAGGCAAGTGAACATTTATCTGCCCTTCTCATTCTAAACCAAACGCTGGCAGGTGTAATGCAATGAATCATCCAGTGTCTAACAATAGCCATTATTTTGTCACTCTGATGTGAAATACGATTGCTTATCAGAGTGATTCACTCGCATTGTAGAGGGTTGGTTAACTTCAAATCACTTTACCTTCAAACACTTTATCCACCTCGGTTTTAAAAGACTCAAACTTGAATGGGGTGAGAAATCCTAAGGATCCCAGATGGAACGCCATGACGGGAGGAACGCTGCCCTTAAACAATTAAGACAAAACACCAGGGATGTTGAAAACACATTTGATGCTTAAATCGCTCTCTGAATAACTAGTTTTTGCATATCCAAATCCTCTCAGCAACACAGCGAACATATTCAGGAAAGCAGTTGAGAATGACCCAGCAAGAACAAACAAATAAGATGAGGTGAGAAAATACCTGGAAAAGAGACGATGCATACAGAAGAGTCCCATCTCCACCCAAACAAATAATCAAATCGATGCAGTCTGAGATGTCATCATAACCTGTGCAAGGCAAACACAATAATGGATCACTCATTTGCCTAATGCAGCCAATCTTTTATTGGGTAATGATGTGCCATGGGTATGCAAAATCTTGTTACAGGTGAACCTCGCAAAAGTTCCCAACACTATGAGGTTACAGTACCTTCCCTGAATGTGCACAGCTGATTGCAGATGGCTGAAAATGACTCATCACTCATGAGAGAGCCGTCGTCCACAACTTTCTTCTCCACATAAACCATGAGATGTTTCTCCTGATGGTGAAATGATTTGGATAAAATTTGTATAACCAAATTTAACAATAACACACAGAAAAAAAGGTAAAACGATAGTGCCAGTAAATCGAATAATTTTGTTGGTTCTGGTGTGGCTTATGAGTAACCAACCTCCACGAGGAACCTGCAAAGCTCTTTGAACGGCTCCAGAAGGCTCTCATCTCGAATCTTTCTGATGACCAGGACGTTTAGCGGTGGTTTGCTCCAGGTGAGCCGTTGGCTAGCTGGATCTTGAATGTGCCTGCGGGGAAAATCGACAGAGTAGGTAAACATTGTGTGTCACCACTGCACTGCACAGAGTAAAACTCAATGCACTTTGTCCCTTTTTTTTTTTTACACCTTGTGCAACTTGCAGTCCTGATCAAATGCAAGCACTGTAATGTGGACTACTTCTTTTGGTTTCTGACAATATTAGGATCAGACCATTTTAAAATGTGAACTTTGAACTCAGGGCTGCAAAATATTACAAAAATCCGACATTACATTATTTCTGATATATACAAATATATATAACATGAATATAATTTCTCAACATGACCTAAATAGCTCTCTTTGGAAAGATTTCATTCATTTAGATTGATTGGGATAATTCTATAGGGGAGTGAATTGGCATAAAAATAATAAATTACAAGCATCTAAATACAATAGAGCAAAGACAAAAATGAAACAAACAGTGCTTTATGACTTTCAGGGAGTCTAACCATATATAGGTACAGATATTGAATAATCAAACCTAAAATAACACCGCATAGTCTTTATTGTATAAATAATCCAATAAAATGTATCGTTATTAAAGTTACAAACACTACAATTCTTTGTTTCTGAATGCTTTAATCTCTTGAAATGCTCACACAGTCACAGGCCTTAAAAACACATGCAAATGATGAACATTCACAGCATTAAAATCTGCAGTGACTCCACAAATCATGTGTTCTGAACTGTGGCTCCTGATCAACTATAATTCCAGCTCAGCACTGAATATCCTGTGATGTGACTTTTGCGGATGTGCATAATGCAATATTGATGCTGAAATAATATATTGTGCAGCCCTAGTCTAAATATTTTGTAAAATGTATAAATAAAATGCACATTTTCGTTTACTGAACCAATAAAAATAACCAAGTCAGACAGCTAGGTTTCAGCAACTCCAAATTAATCTAACTCTAAAATTTAATGTTGCACAAAATCCTCATCCATCTTGAAATAAAATGTACAAGACATAACTGACCTAAACGGTACATCAGATATCAAACCATAAAACCCCACATTACCCTCTGCCTGTAGTTTGTCCTGGAGGGTGTAAAGCAGGCATAGTGCTTTTGTAAGGGGGGCTCCAGTAAAAGAGGTTATGACAAACACAGCAGTGCTCGAGTGTGCTTCCCTTCAGCTCCATCCAAAAAACCCCACTCAACCAATCAGAACTCAGGAAGAACTTGTGCCAATCCTTTGCTTGACTCATTGTTTAAACAGTGACAAATCCGTTCTGACCCCTTACCTAAAATGCGCTGGACTATGAATACTCACATGACTGAAGTCGGGTTGGGAAGAATGCAAGCTTTGGGTCCAAAGTGGGTAGCAGGATATGGTCCATGTAGAAAGTGTCCTCGTCTGCAACAGCCAGGCACTCAAGTCACTTCACATTTTTGTTTTAAAGTTAAACTGATTGAATCAAATGGCATGTTTTGTACCTGCACCTATCCCATCTTTTCGGGCAACTTTCGGAAGTGTCCTCAGCTGACTCAGAGGCTTCTGATCCTTGCTGCTCGGGCAACCAATGTACGCCTCCTCCTGACAGGTGTTCTGTACAGTCCGGCCTTCGCAGAGACCTCTTCACCTCTTTCCGTTTCTTTGGAAGTTTTCCTTGCCGGTCCTGCTGTCTCTGTGGCCTCTTAGATGAGCCACCCTCCTCTGCCTTTCTGGAGGTCAACCCGTCATCCATGCCTTCGGTTCTTATAAAACATCATTATAAAATAATTAAAAATGACAAAAGGCGTTGACAGAGAATTCATAAAAGCAACTTTTAAGTACCCGATTAATACATAGAAAGACATAAAGCACTGCTTTTTATTCATATTTTTGTTCTATTGTTTTTATCTATGCTTTTAATTTGTTAATTATATTTTAATCAGAATAATGAATTCTTTTATAATAGCGCTACTCAAGCCATATGGTGAAATTGTTTTCATGTCACTTTTAAGAGTAAAGTTAGCCTCATACTGTGATGATTGTTTTTCCCCAATATCATGCAGTATTATTCTTTGGGGATAAAAATTCTCTTTTGAATCCATACTTTTAAATGTGAATGACAACTTTCCCAGGTGACCTTAATACACAACACCGGCATTCCCACACTTTAGTGTCTTGTTGATCAAAATGGATATTTTACATGGCTTTTGTAAACCAAAAATTATAAATAATGTTCAGCAGGTATGTTAACGCATATATATAACAGCTGATAAAAAATGCTTGAATGTTCAACTTTACTATTTTAACAGCATTTATACACATGCTTTAGAATTTCATATTTACTTAAAAAATCAGGTGATTAAAGATAACCAAGATCATAAAAATTTTATACCATGGATAAAATATAGTAAACTACTAATTTAAACGGTGCACGTAAAGCTTATTGTTGACAAAAACAATTCCGTGGACATGTGCTAAGTGTCCATGTTTTTATTATTTACTATTATTGTTTTGAATAATAAACTCGCACTATAACAGCTTAGTAAAATGCACATTTAAGATTTCACACAAGCAAATGCAGTTTTTCTGGTCTCTTATTTATTTTAACGTTAATACAAACATTTCTAAACTACAAACAAGGACTTTGCATGTCACAAAGATCAATAATCATGAGCACGTTTGACACACTGTCATGAAAACACAAAGTAGCATGATTTTTTCATCGACCAAAACTTCCGTGAGTTAGCCGCGCAGACAGCTAACTAAACACAGTTCCCATCCGCTTACCAAACGACAGGAAACGCCGCGGAACTTCCCTTTAGGACAGTCTTTGGAAAAGGTACATTTATTGGACTACGCTGAATTATTTTGAAACCAACCCTATTTCTGCGGAACCAGTCTTTATACGGCTTATGCTAGCTAATATTATGGATGCCGACAGTGACATCACGAGAGTCCTGGTGACGCGAGCTACAGCGCAGCCGCAGAATCTCTGTAAGAAACGAAATGACAATGTTGTCAACTGTCTACACCGTGTTCGTTTTGATGACTTTATTTATTTATTGATTTTACTGTGGTTAATTCATCCGGTTTTCCCATTCTAGCCTCTTCTTAATTATTCTTAAGAATCGTCTAAAGATTCATCTTTTTGTCAACACTTCTATAACACTTTCTACTCTATTTTTATTCTTTTCATGTAGAAATAATCTAACAATAACATCTTTTCTACTTGTCATATAGGGTGAAACATAAAATATTGCACAATATTTAAAAGCACCTCTGTCTAACAATCACATTTATTCTTCATATAATAATTTAGAGCTTGGCATAACTAGAAAGACATATATTTGGTATGATGCTATTTTAAATCATATTAAGTATTTTTGGAAGTGTGTTAAGATCCCTGAAAAACCTTTATAAGGTTTGTAAAAATATTTGAACAAATTAAAACATCAGGCATGATTAACTTTAATAGTCCAAATTATTTTAACATTAGCCAACATAAAACCTGCTTATGTGCTGAGAATTTATCAAGTTTACTACTATTTTCAAACTTAAGTGAAAAAAACAAGTCCCAGACCTGCATGAGACAGATTTTTCTGTGCCCCTTCCACAAAAAAAGGATTCTCCCAAACCCCTCGCGATATTTAAATTGAACTGGTGCACCTCTGCCAGATTATTGGTGCGTTCCAAATGGATAATTTCAACCTCCGAATGGCATTTCGGAGTGAAAACAATCATGGCTGCCATTCTGAAGTGTCATTACAATTCAAAACTGGCTACTTCAAACTGATGAACATTTCAGGCACCCGTGTTCCTTTGTGCAGGGAAGTTCACAGTTTCACACTGTGTTCCACTTAGAAGGCCTCATCTGGGCATAGGGATTAGGGCAGAGGGATGAGCACTAAAGAATGGAATGCAGAGTTCACCTCTCCACGCTAATCAGTATATGGCTGGGATTAGTAGTATGGTAGGATTCTGTGAGGGACTGCATAATTTGTCAAGAAGGTGGTTCATCTGGCGAGCCTGAAGTAAGGAACCCCATTTCACCTCACTGGTTTAAAATGTGTAAATAAGACATGGTGGAAAACGTATTAATTTTTCATTGCTAATGGGTATATCATAATTTATTATCTTGAAAATTGTTTATTGTCAGATGTGTGTTGAGTGTAAACTAATCTTAGGAATTTTACCCTTTGATGTAAAGTATTCTGAAAATATTCTTCAATGAGGAAATCTAAGCATGATTGGTCCATGCCATGATCAAAAGTCACATCAAAGTGTTGTGAATGATCTCTAAGACATTTCAGTCACTTGAATTATGACAGAGATGTATGATTATTTTTAAGTGCAGCTGTTGAGCCAAGAACTTTTTTCTGAAGTCAATTCTTAGCAGTGTCCTTGTTATTCTCAGAGGTTTGATAAATACGGGCCCTCATCTCTACATAACATCAGATCCCAAGAAATGCCAGGTACCTCCATGAAGCCAGAACATAAGAACTGTCACTCAACAAAACAAAAAACCTTATAATCTGAGAAGAGGATCTCAGAAAAGCCCATCTGCTCAGCTGCCCTCATCACCCATCCTTGAACCTTCTCCTTCCCTCCAGGGTATATGCTTTGAAAGGTGACTTAAATGTTCCTGGATTTTAAAGTTATTGTACTGTACTATACATACCGTATTTATCTATGAATTTTATCTTTTCATGTTCGGTATAATTTTAAAGGTCCCGGTGCGAATGAAAACAGGCTATGATCTCAGTTCCACATTTGCAGAACAAGCCAAAACAAAGACGTCAGGTTCGTGGAAAATTCTTTCCTACTTAAGCGAGATGTTGTCCCGGATAAGATCTTTATCAAGTGTTGGGATTTTTACACCAGGCAGTTTTTGGATGTTTGGTCAAGTCATACAAAGATATTGTAAAGTGTTTATGTCTTTACTTTTTTTTTTTTATACAGTGATTAAGGTCTTTAAGTAGAAAGAGCATTAGAGAAATACTCAAGGAAGCATCTGTAATCAGTTCATCCCGCACAGTCTCAGTTTTCTTTTACAAAGCCATTTTTTGACTCATGCAAGTTCAGGTTCCTTATCAGGCAGTAACAATCATGCAAAAAGTTCAAGGCAGACAACAGCAGTGGCGTGGTCAAGCACTTTGTATGCATAAAAACAGGATTGGCTACATTGCATTGCAAGGAAGGGTAGAAGGTACCACAAAAAGTGGACATCTAAGAACACCGTGGATGTTATCAGTGCTACAGTAGCAAGATTTGATGTTGGACCACAAGTTTTAATAATAATTGTCCAAGATTGTGACAGGTGGCGTTCATCATTGACCAATGTGAGAGCCTATGTTGCTAAATTGCATGGAGAAACAACTTTGAAGTTTACATTCAAATTGAATGATACATTTTCTTTTACAAGAATATCGCTGGTTCGAGTCCCGGCTGAGCCAGGAGGTCTTTCTGTGTGGAGTTTGCATTCATTTATTTGGATTTCCTCCGGGTGCTCCGGTTTCCCTCACAGTCCAAAGACATGCATTATAGGTGAATTGGGAAAAACTAAATTGGCTGTTGTGTATGTGTGAATGAGAATGTGTGTGGGTGTTTGTCAGTGCTGGGTTTCAGCTGGAAGGACATCTGCAGCATAAAACATATAAGCTGGGAGGTATTGAGTGATTTTTCTTTGACTTTTTTGTTTGTGAACCTACATTAAAAAAATAATTATATGCATTTGATTATGTACAATTATGTAGTGTAATTATATTACAATCAACTGATTGATTTGCATTGATTTAATAATATTTTAAGTTCATTTCTTAAACATTCACTGCATCAGTGTTTATTTCTGTGTTGTTCATGCATTCATAATATTTCTAATAATGATATCTCTTCTATTCTCTTCAACAGAGAAACTAATTGCACTGACTCAGAAATGAATTAAACTGATGCCTTGTGAAACTGCTGAACACTGTAAACCAGGCTGGATTTGTTTGATTTTGTCATCTCTAAAACCTACGCTAAGATTCAGAGTTTGTTTAACTATGCAACAGGCCACAGAATTAACTAGATAAGTTCAAGTTAAAATTGTTATTACAAATTGCACTCAGATTAGAGTCAGAGTCAAAACTACATTAATGTAATAAAACGTTTAGTACATTTTAGTAATCTTTTACAGCAGTTAATTCATTCATTTTCATTTCGGCTTAGTCCCTTTATTAATCTGGGGTCGCCACAGCGGAATGAACCGCCAACTTATCCAGCGGATGCAACCCATCTCTGGGAAACATCCATACACACCCATTCACACTCATACACTACGGACAATTTAGTCTACCCAATTTACCTGTACAGCATGTCTTTGGACTTGTGGGGGAAACCGGAGCACCCGGAGGAAACCCACGCCAACACAGGGAGAACATGCAAACTCCACACAGAAACGCCAACTGACCCAGCCGAGGCTCGAACCAGCGACCTTCTTGCTGTGAGGCGAACGTGCTACCCACTGCGCCACTGTGAGGCCCTTTTACAGCAGTTTAAGAGAAAAATACTAACACTCGTTGGGCCATTGGGTGGAACCCTTACAAATTAAATCAACATAAGTCTGTTGTGAATTGACTTGACATTGTTTCTTGAGCAACCAGACATGGCAAAAGTTAAAGACTTATTTCTCCAGCTGAATTCTACCTGTCGTGATGAACTGAATTCACATAGGTGTGTAACTGGGGTAACTAAACATAAACAGACAAAACATTTCCCATGAATGAGCAAAGGAACAAACAGATCAGTAGGCCACCTGCTTTTATTATATTTAATCCTAAATCTGGGTTCAGGGTCATGTCACTATCAGCTTCAAATCACTCATCTATTATACTATCAGCACAATAAAGTATATTGCACAGCTATCATATCCAGTTAATACTTCTGCCTTAGAGCAAAGTTCTGGTTTTACAGTGAAAGCTGTACATAAATAGCTGATATATTAATTTTACATAAGCATGTCGTGCCCACCTACACATCCAAATATACAAAGTCTGTTCCTCAAAAAAAGAAAAAGTGGTAATAAGTAGTAAATGGTTACAATTTTCCTTTTGTTTTGAACAGAATAATAAAACTCATCCAGGTTTGCCTCAAATTAGCATTTTAATACCCGTCTCTTAATGGCTTGCGCAGTGTGCTTTGTCTTTGCGACACAACATAGAGGAAAGAATTATGGTTTAAATAAAATTATGTAATCAGTTACTGTAGAACAAATCATTGGTATTGTAGAAAACAATATTTTCATCCAATGACAATAAAATCAAGGCCTAAATGGATCTTCAGCAGTCAGATGGTACAGCATTCACAATTTATGACTTGCCCTCATAAAACTCCCAGTTTATAGGTTGTATTCATGAGGACAAGAACACTTTTTACTAGTCAGAAGAATCACATAATTATGGTAATTAGATGACTTGAATGCACCTTTTTTTCCCAGTTCAACAAAACCACATGAACATCAACTATGAACTAGCACATTCATGTTAACTACACCAATAACAAGGGCTGAACGGCATCTTGTAAAATGTGAATTGGCACAGTTTTTGCCAACTTACGACAAATGCACTGTTTCAACATTTTATCCAAGTCTTTCTCAAAAAAGGGTGGGGACCACTTATAGCGTCTACTTAAGGCAGACATGATCCTAACTGTGTTTGAACAAGAAAAATGTCTGTTTGATCAACGGCCAGTTTCTAAGGACATTTAATGAGCTCTTAAACACACCTTTAAACACAAATATGTAATGCAAATTACGCCACACATAGTTTGTGCACATTTTTGGAAGTTTTAAAAAGTGTTATTAAAATTAATGTATATTTCATTGTTTAGGTCATCAACATCCTATAAAGAATTGCCATATTTGGAATAAAAGACACTTAAAATGGTGTAAGATTAAAAGATAGATATGATAAAAACTTTGCAGTATGGTTGTAATGTACAGCTCGGGAAAAAACCAAACATAATACTTCAAAGTTACTGATTCTCTGAATTTGTCATTTATATGTTAGTAACAAAACGTGTTGTCAGTTATGTTCATTTGTGTTTTAGAAACTAAAAAGTGTATTTAAATTATTATAAACAAATTCAATCATTCTTATCATTAAGAGCATTTATTTGTAGAAAATGACAATAGGTCAATCAGAGCAGATTCTTGGCTCCCCGGGGGCCCACGCAAAACTGAATAGAATACAGAAACTGAAACTGAATATAGAAACTGTACAGAAAAGGGTGATGTGGACCTTTCATAATTTACAGCATTTGCCTGCCTTGCCTGTTGATAAGCAGCACCTCTGAGGTCAATATAAGCTATTCCATGTTTTCAGGGCTTAAATATTGGGAGAATTCTTAAATTAAGTCTTAAATAATAAAGACTCTATAATATAATGTCGGCCTCACAGTGGCGCAGTGGGTAGCACGTTCGCCTCACAGCAAGAAGTCGCTGGTTCGAGCCTCGGCTGGGTCAGTTGGCGTTTCTGTGTGGAGTTTGCATGTTCTCCCTGTGTTGGCGTGGGTTTCCTCCGGGTGCTCCGGTTTCCCCCACAAGTCCAAAGACATGCGGTACAGGTGAATTGGGTAGACTAAATTGTCCGTAGTGTATGAGTGTGAATGGGTGTGTATGGATGTTTCCCAGAGATGGGTTGCAGCTGGAAGGGCATCCGCTGCGTAAAACATATGCTAGATAAGTTGGCGGTTCATTCCGCTGTGGCGACCCCAGATTAATAAAGGGACTAAGCCGAAATGAAAATGAATGAATGAATGAATAATATAATGTCTATGTTTAGAGGTAAAATGTGATGAATGACAGGCTAGACTCTCCTACACAGGTTTTTCTAGTATTCAGTTTCAGTTTTTATAGCTATCTAAAGTTAAACTAGTGTTGTGGGAGCAACATTAGAACCAAAACATTTGCTAAAGACATTATGTGTAATGGTAGACATGTAAAATTACACCTAAATATATCTGTGGAGACAAATAATGCACACATACACCTCACCTGAACTAATAAACTCCCACTGGAACTCCCATTTGATGTGTATGGGCTGGCCTGCGCCTCAGCGGGGTGTGTCCAGTGTGAGAGCAGAAACTCTTTCATTGAGGAACTGCCATTCATTTTCGCACAAGACTTGTAGGTGTTGTGATTTCTGCCCTGGATTATGCCTTGCCATGGAGACCTCAGTGCCTTCACTCCTGCTGGTTCTCTGGCTTAAGAATGTGCTGAACTGGGTGCTGGTTGTGGTGCTGAGGCACCACATGAGCCGGACTTTCTCTGGATTTTTCTGCATTTCTTTAACATTAATTGACAGCCTCTTGAGTTTAGTCCTCACAGCTATTTTCTACCTGGAAGACTTCAACATCTCAGGCTGGCACATCACCGGGAGCCACATATGCTTGCTGTCTCAGATCGCATGCCTCATCTACGCAGTGATCAACTGGCCAGTGTTCATCCTTGTAGGACTTGATAACTTCTGGACACTATCTTCAAGCTCAACAAACACACAGAAACTGACTTACGTTGCAGGAGTGGCTCTGCTTTGGACTGCGGCGGCCCTGTATGTTTTCTGGACGCCAGGTGTTGTTGCGTTATTAGGGGGTGATAATGAGAATGCCCAGTGTGAGATGTTTAGTAGCGCTCAAAGCTCTCAGGTCCTCGTGGCGTTGCTGATGACGACCACCTGCGTCATTCTGTACTCGTACGCTCCGGTGGAGAAATGCAGGCCTCGGGTGACTCTGCGCGCCCCCGAGCATCGCTGTTTGCTTTGTTTACGGCGGGTTATGCAGACGTTCATGAGCACGTGGGCGCCGTTCCCCGTACTGTTGATCGCGTCTAAGCTGCTGCAGGTGGAGATGCACGCGCTCCTGCAGGTGAATGTCTTCTGGTTGTGTTTTCTCAACAGCTTCTGCCTCGCTTTGACTCTGTGCGGTCGCTCTTTTGCGCCCAATTTCACGAACAGCGAAACCTTCACCGACGGCTTTTGTTCCTGGAGCGTTTGCTGTACATGTGGAGCAGACAAGTGGAATTATTATGGACAACAAACTGGCGCCCGCGAACAAGTTAAAACACTCAATATCTGACCGTGTTTGTCTGCTTTGAATGAAGATTGTCTGCTTGCTTGTTTGCTTTACAATAATAAATACGTGTGGTATTGCAATTTAAATGATTTGTACATGGCTGTTTGGAATGCGTTAGGATATATGAAAATATGTAGGCTGAGAATAAGTAGGGCAGATTCTGGACGGTAGCCTGTGTTCCAGGAGGCAACTGCGGGGGCCCACGCAAGAGTGAAGGGGCCCTTCACTGCATAAACAACTTTAAGCATTTTTCTGAACAAAGTTCCCAATGTCTAAAATGACCATCGGATGCGCGATTTTAATGCTGAAAACATTAAGTTTGTAAAGCCTGTCCTGGCTCATTGTGGTAAATAACTTAATGTGGTAAATAACTCAATGCACTGGCATGATGGATGATTTTGTCATTAACAGAAACACAGTTTAAAATAGGCTAAGCTATACTGTTTTATTTTTGATCATACAGTTAACAATAAGACATTGTGAATAGTTTACTTGTATTATAGGGTAACAGTTTACTGCTGAACGAAATCGGTCTTGAACACAATTGATTTTAAATGTTAGGCCTATTCGTTCTTGTTTATTTTGTCAATACTGACAGACACAACTATATTAAAATTGTGGTGCAAATTATACCAAATGAAATTAGTTTCAAAAAGATCTTTTAATAAAATATATATAAAATTCTTGAAAAACAAGTAGGCCTAATGGGATATTTAAACTAAATAAAAGGAAATTTTTTAAAGATACAACAGTTTCCCATGTGAAAGAGCAAATTGGTGTGATGTGATGCACTGTCTGTCACACATAGTGTATCATTCTGACCATATACTCCAAGTATATAATTCTGACCATTCTTATATAAGATGTCCTGTTGTCACATCATATTTATTCAAAGCTTCTATTAAGATATTAGAATTAAGCATTGAATGCCTGTCATCACATTTTATGAAGTGATACCCTAAAATTATGATCTTTCTGGTAATAGCCTACATCCTATAATTGTGTAGGCCTATGAGTTAACCGCCATGCAACTGACACACCGCACACTTTACTTTCACTTCACAATCGGGGGAGCAAGGTTTTTTTGCAACCACTTTATATGTTGTTTTGAAAGACATATCTGCAGTAAAACAACCTTAACTTTTAGTAGGGCCCCTATCACGCAGGGCCTTACCCCAGTGAGTGCCCGTCCGCTACACTACTGCCAGGAGGACACGCAGGGCCAGGGTTACCATACACCTGCTGGAGGGCCAATAATGAGCACCCCCACCCCACCTGAGCTGACCTAACAGTTGGGGAAACTGACATTAAAATAATATGACATTAACATTTTTTGATGGGGACACAAATAACTGGTAGAATCGCACC
The DNA here is from genome assembly GCA_903798125.1 of Danio choprae. Lineage (NCBI taxonomy): Eukaryota > Metazoa > Chordata > Actinopteri > Cypriniformes > Danionidae > Danio > Danio choprae. Next base: position 2,180,955 of record CAIGQW010012753.1, on the reverse strand, counting down.
TGTGTTTAACCTCTTCGATTCCAACTGGCGATGGCTAGTTAAAGTGCGCACCCTGAGCATTTCTATTTAGTGTTTTTGAGCAGACAGACTAAGCTTACGGCCCTGCCTGAATGATGGTTAAATGGCAACATTTGTGACAGCGTTGTAACAACCTTCACCAACAGTGGAGAACCACCTCAACTTTTTTTAACGTTGTTAGAAGGTCGATATATACGTTGAGGGAACGTTATGTGTTTGTTTGGGGGGGGGGGTGTTATGTTCAACACTGCTTTGTCTCGATGGCTTGAAAGAGGAAGACCGGTTTAAATTGCACGTTACTCATCATAACGACATGTGAACAGCCCCTTGTAGAGCTCAATAATGAGAATTCTTACTTGAGACAATGGTATTGCAGAACTCTCCAGCTAATTGTAATTGTTACTATTAAAATTTGAATCAATGAGCTCTATAATTCAATTGTTACTAGAAACATGCAATTTTGACGAGTAACGTTGGGTGCATTTTAGGCATAAAAACAGGCTCCGAGTGAGGTTTTGGAGAGATCTAATGTCCTTAGGTTATTCAGCCTGGGGGTGGCGCTCTAATGCTGATTTACACAATTTAAAATGGTTAAATTTTAAATTAACATTACAGGGGACCAATTTGTAACTAGGGGCATCACGGTGGCGCAGTGGGTAGCACAATCGCCTCACAGCAAGAAGGTCGCTGGTTCGAGCCCCGGCTGGGTCAGTTGGCATTTCTGTGTGGAGTTTGCATGTTCTCCCCGTGTTCGTGTGGGTTTCCTCCGGGTGCTCCGGTTTCCCCCACAATTTCAAAGGCATGCGGTATAGGTGAATTGGGTAAGCTAAATTGTCCGTAGTGTATGAGTGTGAATGAGAGTGTATGAATGTTTCCCAGTGATGGGTTGCAGCTGGAAGGGCATGAGCTGCGGAAAACATATGCTGGCGGTTCATTCCGCTGTGGCGACCCCAGATTAATAAAGGGACTAAGCCAAAAAGAAAATGAATGAATGAATGAATTTGTAACTAACTATCTAGAAACTAACTATAAAGAAATTGTAGACTTAATTCTAACTGGAAGCAACAGATTTAAAATATGTTTGTACTTTTGTTTTTTAAATTCACACATTTACTTTACTTGAATGCCTGAATTGACAGAAATGCCCCTTAACAATCATTTTTTACCAGCGGTTCTTGTGTAATCATGATAGGGAGAATGTGTAAATTGTGAAAAATAATGTTGGTCAAATTGTGAGCCAAATTCAACGAGGACAAAAAAGTACGTTATTTAAGAATGTTTACAAGCTGTGGAGAAATTGCTGTGAATATTAAACTACTTGCACCCAACGGGCAGCGGCTTTTACTAAGACAATTGACTACAAAATCAGAATTTGACTTCTGCTAAGCTTAACCAAAAATATAGCTTCTGGGAATGCAAATAAACTGGAATCACGAAGCTCACAGTGGAATTACAAATACTTCAGTTTACATTCTTCCTATCCAACCATTTCATTTCACTTCCTGGTAAGTTATTGCCCTTTAGGAATATTTACATTAAACAACAGACAAGACATTCACATACTTAGAGCAACCTTAAAGGGATAGTTCATCTAGAAATGAAAATGGTCAACATTTATACTCACCCTCACATTGTTTTTGTGACTGTCTTTTGCTGAACACATATATATTTAACCCTGTAAAACATAGATCTAAAAACAGTTGATCACTTTTCAGACTCCCAGAATGAGATACAATAGTTTGCTTTATAATTACAATTCTGCAGTTATAGTTTTGGGGGCACAATTTATTACACAATATATTATTAAATGATTGAGAAATAAATGTCCTTTAAAAGCCTGACGTATCTACGAAAAAAAAAGAATAATAATTGTATGGTTAAGTAAATCTTGAAATATTGTTAACAATTGTAATGTTTAATAGCAAAAACATGTATTAGAATTATGCTTAAAGATTTTTTACTTTGTGAGAATTAAATTAAACACCAAAGTTTAGTCATGTTTACATTTTAGAGGACCTTGAGATTCACAATCGTATATAAACTATCCCTTAAAAAATAAAGAAGCACGGTTTTAGCTTTAATGCTAACAAAAATGCTAAGTGTTGTTCATTTTTACGTGTTCTCTCTTTATAGCTTAATACACACACACAAATACACTGACGCAACCGGTTTGACACTACAGAACTTTACTTGAATTGAATCCAAGTTCATTGTCTATACAATATATATATTTACAACGTCTGAAATCGGGGAAATAAACAATAAAACACTAGATACAACTGAGGTATTAGCTAAAAGCATGTACATGTATTTAACTCGCAAATATCAGTCATGATAAACAGTTCGCGATGTGTCATCTGCTTTAGAAAACATCTTATATCACAACATGAGGTAGGAGAGCAATGTCTCATTTTCATGCAAGAGCAAAAAACCTCTCATCACACTGTAGGATTGGCAACATACTAGAATGCAATGATACACACAAACACTGCATTTTCAGATCTCCAGAATCGCAACTTAAATGATCTCCGCTGTTTACAAAAGTCGTAAACAATGACATCGTTTCCATTACAGTGTCGAGTGTGTTCTCGAAAAAAAAGCATCACATCTGATTTGTAATTTTTTTTTTTTACTTAGTTACACGTTAGAAAAGGTGTGATCAAGATCATAGGGACACATGCTGTGCTGGCAGGTAGTTATTTGTACTCTACTTATGTCAACCAATATAAAAAAAGATGCTTCGTTTATAATAATTGCAATTTTCTTTTACCTATTTTTCAGTTCAAGGGAGCCACAGTATTCATCATCCTCTAGTATGGGGTATTTTTCGTCTGTAATGCTTTGCCGGAAAATTCTAGATTGCTTTAGGGTATTTTTGCTACTCATATTTTAAACTAGACATGTTTTACGCCTCTCGAATATGTACAGCGCTATCTGTATTCATTTGCATAACAAATGAACCGCCAAAAGCGGGTTTAAAGAGTCTAAAGAGTACTGTACTCCTATGCCCAAAATTCACCATGGCGTTCTACGTAGAAGATAAACAGCGCCCCCCTGTGTATAAAATGCAATTTACACGTTTCATAGAATCGTTACAAATGAAAAGGTATACTCTAGAAAGCTTCAGAAATACATTTTAATACCCAAAAACTATCAAAAACAGCATTGAAACTGGCTGCTACAGAGGTAACTGTGGTGAAAACAAAAGAAACCTAATACTGATTGTACAGAAATTGTAGTCAACGCACTGTAGAAATGCATTTGTACAGTGCTAAAACAAATGCTACAATCTCTAAACAGAACTACTCATGAAGTCAGAGCTATATATGCTATATATGTGAAAAAGCTTCGCTCTTTTCATCTCATTTGCCACTGACACACACAGTCTCTCGTATCAAAAGTCTTTTCTATTAGGCTCGAGCACTTTTGGTGCTCCTTTTACATAAAGACTGCTCTTTTCAGACAATATGGAGGAGGATCGTTTCTTTGAAAGCTCGAGTACAAAAAAGAAAGTCACTTTTGCATTTTAGCAATAATGAATCTGTGTTTTAGCATAACAATATAGTAGCTAACAATACATGCATTATTTCACGTCCTTAATTTAAATATTATTATTTATAGTTTTAAATATATTTATATATCATTTTTATTTATAACGGTTGAACTTCACCAAAATAACAAAAGGTTGTCAGTCTCAGTGGGCTCCAATGAAATGAGGCACTGGACAAACAAATGTCACTGTTCCCTGTGGGGTGGAGAGCAGGGGTTCAGAGCGCCATGCGGACCACCTGCTACACCACCTTTAGCAACAACCACTCTTCAGGCCAAAAAAATAAAAAATAAAAGTACTAATAAACTAAACGAAAACGTTAAACCACCCATCTTTTAGCAAGTGTGATCAAAAAACCTTGGAAGATTATCATTTATAAGAATTTCGTTAATATATTAATGACTACCGTATGTACAAAGTGTATATAAATCTTTATTAGTTAATACATTAAATAATTTCTGAATAAAGTTCCAAAATGGCAAAAAAGCACTCATTTACAATATAGTCTTAATGTTTTGTTTTTTTTTATAGATTTTTCTTCATGGCTGGATGTATTCACATAAGTCGGGGTTGTTGTTTTTACTCTTTTTGCACTGTACATTTAGTCTCTTGGCTGATGAGTTGTGCACAGTGGAATGTTTGATGTGAGATATATGTACATCGTGAAGGAAAAAAGCCCGGATTTCTGCTCTGTATTGTTTACGCACTCTTACTGGACTGAAGAACTGCATCAGACGCAGCTGCCCTGTTCTGAGCCTCCTCAACCCCAGAGACAGAGCAAACGTGAGTGCATTCATTCATTCATTCATTCTTCAGCGTCCCTCCTCTGGCCTCCTGACTGCTCTGCTTCTCTCCATCAGACCTGTTTGTTCAGTCACCCGGAATAACGAACGAAGAGACGAGAGCTGCACTAATCTATGCTGATGTATCCTAACACTAGGAAGATGTGAAAATATAAGGTCTGCTCTGCGTTTAGATGGGACGTTGTTCTTTTGTTGTGCAAGCAACTACAACAAATTAATTCCTTTGACGCAACGGTAGAAAGTGTGAACTGCAACACATCCTGATAGCTCATTTGCACAACTGCAGATCTTGCTTAAACGGACCAGATTTTCATAGTGTTACATTTAATATATAAACCGTACAAGTATTTATTTCATTCATGCTACTAGTACCTATTTTTTGGAATCTAGTTTATACTTATACTAGTGCTTATACTTTAGATGCTTATAATATTATTGTTTAGTTACTAGCAACATACTAGTATTTATGTATTACACATTAGATCTCATTTATTACATACTAGTACCTATTAAATAAACACACAAGAACTTATTTCATTAGATACAAGTAAAACAAATAACTGACTATCCACTTTGGATTAGCATGTGCCTAGTACACATTTTCATGTACTTGTAGTTAGTACTAGCTATTATTAGATACTAGTACTTAATCCTTACATATCAGTATTTAATTATTAGATATTTTTTGCATTAAAAAAAACTAGTTCTTATTTACTGAATACTAGCACTTATTGAATAGGTACTTGTACATATAAAATAGATTCTAGTTCTTACTTAAAATATTTTAAAGTAATAAGCCATTTTACTAGTCAAATCTTTAACTGGACTCCATTGTGGCCATTAATAGTAGTCAGAAAAGAGGAGTAACATTAGAATTTTCAGTAGATAGTGTATAATAACTACTGGTTTCTAATAACAAGTACTAGTATGTAATAAGTTCCAGCATCTAAAGGTATTAGTATCTAATAATCAAGTACTAGTGTCTATTTAACAGTTACAAGTATCTAATGAATGAGTATTAACATCTGATTAAATAAGAACTAATTAATCGGCTACTACAAAAATAAAAATAATCATGAGAAACAGTAGCTAATGAATAATTACTTGCATTTAATGTAATAGATACTATATGGAAATAGTTACTAGTAGCACAGGAATGGATACAAGTATTTTTTTATATATTAAATGTTAAAATCGCTTGTTAACCATAGTCTTCTCCAGCAGAGGGCGAGTGTGTGTGTGTGTGTGTGTGTGTGTGTTTTTGCTTTCGGCATCTCGTAGGAATGAAGCGACCTGTTGTCTTACAGCAGTCTGCAAAGGGTCAGCAGCGCAGACAGGAAACGCATAATCAACACCAGACCCAATAGACAAATGGCAGGCTGGGAAAGAAAGCGCAGAGGAAAAGAGGAGGATTATGATCTTAAACCAGGGGGGGCCTCAGTAAGGGACGCCTCTCTATAAAGTAAAATGACTAAATAATAGTTTAAGAAGAAAAACAAAACACGAAATAACAATACACAGAATAAAATAAAAATAAAAAAAAGTAAACATCCACATGGTTTTCTTGCTGCTGCAGGGCATTGGCATCTTTGCCGCTTGGCATCCTGGGATTCCGCGTGACAGGTAGTATTTTAGTAAGTGTCAGTGTCATTTCCTGTTGCAAAGAGCCGGGACAGGAAAAAAGAAACACTCGAGCAACTCCACAGGAGGCAAGAAGTCCTAAAAAAGAAAAAAATGCCTCCTGCGTCCCATCAGCCTCTCAGCACGACTATAAATTAGAACAAACATGTACATCCAAAAACCGCTAAACGACTGGTTGCAGGCCGGGCGACACGAAGGGTCTTTAAATTAAACACAAAGGTTGAGTCTCGGTGCGACGGTGGCGATGGGAGAGCTGCTCTTTCTCCGCAGAGCTGTTGTCTTGTGTTTGTGTAGGGCTCTGCGTGTTCCTGAAGTGTGGGGTTTATCCGGAGGTTACCTCAGGGGCCGGTGAACAGGGTGAATGCTGGGACTGGGGGCTAGCTGAGGGGGTCGGAGGCTGGACGTGGCTGTTGCTGCCTTTGGTGGTGGAGCGGCTCATCTGCTGCTGAAGCTGAGCGATCATCAGCTCCAGCTTCTCTCTGGCCTCTCGCTCTCTGCACAGCTCCTCCTGCAGCTCCTGCCGCTCCGCCTCGGCCTGTTCTAGACGACAGCGCAGCTCACACAGCTGAACACACACAGAGAGAGAGAGAGAGAGAGAGAGGGGTTAGAAAAAGGTGCATGATTACAATACTTCAAACTTAATCATCAGCGATTGCTGCACTGCATTTTATGAGAGACACTGTAGGCGAAAGCAGTTTGCTCATTAACAAGTCAATTTTGAAATTTTAGGCATTTTAACTTTAACCCTTGTGTATCGTTCAATTTGACTATACTTTCGTTATGTTGGTGGCTGTTTTTGCCTCATTGACATCCATTATAACAACATTTTTTGACTGCAAAGCCTTGATCCCAAATAAGCATGCAATCTTAATTGTTGGTGGTTTTCCCTGTTGGGAAGATGTAAAATGTGTCATTTTTACTGCTGATCATCAGCAAAAAAGGTTTCTGGCTTTTATATGAAGTTCTATGGAGTATAACTAAAAATTATAGTGCACGTGCCTAAATACACTTATTAGGTTTATTATGTTCTGAGAGCTGGTTTGATTGAGTATGCAAAGGTCTCACTCACACCCACACACACACACACGCGCAAGAGACTAAGTTTTTTTTTTGCACTGCAACTGATGATCAACAGTAAACTACAAGATCAACTACAAACTGTACCTCAGTAATGCCTCATTTACACATTTAACAATATTAAATGTTAATATTTAATTAACGTAAACCTGTCATTCCAAACTATTTGCAATTTGAATGTAATCAATCAACTAGGGAAGTATGGTGATCACTATTAGTTTACCCCCCATTCACCTGCACGTTAAGTAGGCAACTGAAAAACCTGTGATCAAAACTAAATGTGATATATATATCATTATCACATTTGCTTTAAAAACAAAACAACAATTCACAGGCCAGTGACTCTTATGCCTAAAGTACCCTTCACTTGTGTTTATGGCAATTTTCATTCAGTACAGTCAGAGGGAGCATCGATACTCAAAAATATTATACTCTGAAAATGAATATATAAAACTAATTACACTTGAGCTTTTATGAATCAGTCAAAAACACTAGGTCACAATTCATTTGAACTTGTCCACTCAACTGAATGATGAGCTCAGAACACAAAGCATGAAAAACCTTGAAAGCACGAAATGAGGCAGCTGCCCTTGAGCATCAGGTTTGCTCAGAAAGACAGAATTAACTTTAAAAGTATCGGAGCAGTTCATTAATTTACATCCGACACATATTTTGTGAACTTCAAGTCACTGCTTTCAGTAATTTCATATCTGATGCAGTGGTGTCTAGCTTTTATTATTAACATTTCTATTTAAATTGGGTAATTTTAAATGCTGATACCTATTTTTATCATTATTACTATATAACATTTTAATTATTTAAAATAAAATTCAGCTAGTTGCAAAGGCAACATTTCTAATCTTTAAGTACTTCATGTAAACTACCAAAATGATTTCTGGCTGTAGGTAAAGTAAACAGACAATTTCCAGACAGTTTATCATCAATAGCAACACTGACCTGATAATGTCTAACTACTCAAATCTAAATATTTTGTAACATTAAATGCATAGCTCCAAGATCATTTGCATCCAATATAACATTAATTATGTGATTGCAATGCATTAATTATAAAACCTAAAAAACTAAATAAGTGTTTAGTAAAGGCCTCACTAAATAATATTAAAATATGCAAATGTTATTTAGATTTTATTTAGATTTCAAACTCTGTGTGCTAATACCAGCAGTAATAAATAGGCTACTATTAGGTGGTATGATCTGATATGATGAATGTCAATTCACACCACACCGACAGACAGCAACAAACATGGACGATTACCAGAAACGCATTACTTCTCCTCCAACCTGATAAGTGCAGATTCAGCATATTCAATCAGCAACCCTCTGACACAGTGCTCCGACAAAGTGTCTGGTGCTGTCTGTCAGCAAGGTGTGAACTGCCCTTTATACCGTTTATTTGTTTTAAAACATTTGTGAGCCACTTGACCTAGTTGATGACTGAAATGCAGAAATCAGGCCCACTGTGCAAGTCATCCAGGCTCTCCATTTCAATCTGCATGCGTATTTCTACAAATAACTGAATCACTCCCACACAGATGAGCTGTGCTGATACATGCAGCATATTTCACTGGGTGCAGGGATAATTCACACTGGGTATAGTTTTTTTTTTTGTTTTTGTTGCATCATAGTGATTTTAGGCATGCTCAGATATGCATTTACCTGCGCATTGTACTGTGCCTCCTGCTCTTTAGGTTGGCAGGCACAGCTCTGCTGTTTGAGCTGCTCGAGCCGGTGCTCCAGCTGCCTCTGCTCCTGCCGCACCTCCCCCAGTCTCTGAGCATGCTCAGTGTGCACCGCCTCCAGCTCGTTCTGCAGCTCCAGCTGCTCCGCAGACAACTCCCTGAGCCGGGCCGCCTCGCCCCCGCGCACTGCCTCCAGCTCCTGCACATACAACATGACATGCGTCAAACTATCTGTGCCAGAGCTTACGAGTCTGTAGTGGACAAGTCCTGGCTCTACTGTAACATACTCCTTTACTCGCGATATAACAAGGCCTTTCACTTTTCACATGACCAAAAAAAGAACTTTTTAGATATAGACAACTATGGCTCTGTTCCAACCTCTACAAACTGCCTATTTAGACATGCATGCATCCGACAAAGGCAGCTCCAAACGGAGGGCAGCAAAATCACACTGCCTCGTACAGGCCAAAATCTAGGGCAGAATCGCATGTATTATTTTGAGGACGAGACAATCCCAGAAGCAATATGACAAGCTTAATGAGCATTTTATCCAAAATGGCAGCAAGAATTGTTAACTATAAATATGCAAAAAGGCAAACATGTATATAAAAAAAAAAATGTACGGATGAAAATTGATTGTTTTTCCCATGTATTTTTTGTGCTTATGAAGCTCGGGATTTTTACCATATGCAAGTTTACATGTCAAATCTTAAGCAGCAGAGGTGCTTGAGGGTATTTTCTTTTTCAAACTCAAACATGTCAAAGTAATATATAAAACACTTGCATAAATATGAATGAAATGTATTAAAATTAATACCAGTTTCATTTAGCCCTTTTAAGTATTAATCTGCTATTTAATTTTTTATTACTATTCAATAGAGTTTTTAACAGATCCTTATAAACAAGTATTTCCTTCTATCTAACATTTCTCTAATTGTGAGCAGAGAAAGAGATCAACAAAATAAAAATATAAATACTTGACGAATAACAATTAGGTCCTATATTCCTATTTGTATTATTCTTTACCACTTTATTCCCAGTCACTTTAGTCTGCACATGTTTCCCTGACATTCAGTGCATTATATTTATCATATTTTGTACTGGATACTTTGTGATTTAGGAAAAAAGAAAGCTTTTTTCCTAAAGATATATAAACATGTATTTAAATATAAACATGTATTTAAACCACCTTTTCAGATTCGCTTTGCTTGAGTTTAATCAACCATGAGTGTTAGCCAAGGAGTGAGAAGCCTGCAAGTCATGATGTTAACTTAGAAGGTAGCTGCCTATGTAGACAGTAGACAGTAAGGCAGCTCATTAGAGTTTAGAAGAGAGCCTGTGCGTCTCCAGTAGGAATGATTCATCTAATTGAACTTCCTCACCATCTCTAGCTGCAGCTGTTTCTGAAGCGTGGAATTGAGCTTCTCTTGCTGCCGCCGGTACATCTGCACGATCTCTAGCATGATCCTGTCCTTGTCATCCTCTGTGCCGCTGTCTTTGCCCGCCGTGGAAATGGGGGCGTGTTGCTTGCCACCCGGGCTGGTCTCCATGGCGACCGGCGGAGGAGGTTGGCGGCGCTCGTGTGCTTCGCCCGTGTGGTGGGATTTGGCCTCCTCTGCAGTGGAGGAAGGAGATGCAGGAAGATCTGAGGGAAAAGGAAGAAAGAGTTAACCACACTCACGCGATCAAACACACACACACACACACCTTATCTGTCATATGCTGACAGTCTGTGTGACTAATTCTCTGTGGGTGTCTCTCTTTGAAGGTCAGCATAGAGGGGAAGAGCTGAAAGTATGACACAGAAATGTGCAGCATGTGGAGGGTGAAGAATTTCTCAATCTGAAGTATTTTTTTACGCTGTTAATGCTCAACATACAAATCACCTGCACCAGGGAAACCGCAGCAGTCTAGCGTGTGTGTTTAGATGAGCAATACAGGAGTCCAGAGGGACTGAGGGGGAGAAAGAGAGAGAGTGTGTGTGTGTGTGCGAGATGCAGCTCATTTAAATGTAGGACAGGCAGGCTGCAGGTCTGCCACTGCAGAGCTGAATAACAGTCTCGCTCTGCTGCTGGCCTCTACTGTGACTAAGACCTGTCTGTCACACTCACAGGAATGAGTCAGAGATGGAGAACCAGAAACGCCAGGATGGAGAACGTCAACATGGAAGAAAGAGAAATGAGAGATGGGGGAGCCAGAATCGAGATTGGGTACAAAAAATGTATATAATGAGAGGGGAAAAAGAGAGATGGATGAAGGAAGACAGAAAAAAGGATGCCTGGATCGAGAAACAGAAGAAAGTGAGAGACTGAAGAGGGAAAGAGGGGAGCCAGATTGGAGAATAGATACAAAAAAAAGAGATATATAATGAGGGGGGAAAAGGAGAAATGGATGAAGGAACAGAAAAAAAAGGGTGCCTGGATAGAGAATGGAAATGTAGAAGAAAGTGAGACAGACTAAAGGGGGAAAGAAGGAAGCCAGAATGGAGAATGGGTACAAAAAAGAGAGATATAATGATGGGGACTAAAGAGAGATAGATGAAGGAAGAGAAAAAAGGATGCCTGGATAGAGAATGGAAACGTAGAAGAAAGTGAGACAGACTGAAGGGTAAAGAA
>CAIGQW010012753.1:2077485-2137397 GCA_903798125.1 Danio choprae | reverse complement strand
AAAAAAAGAAGTAAAAGGTCAACAATAAAACAAGCACAAATGAAAAAAAGGACAGCTATAACACAATTAAAAACAACAAGCAAATGACAGAGTGCTTTAGGATTTTGTGAAAGGTCATTGAATAACCAACACAACCTCACAGCAGTTTGTAACTTTAATTTAGTAGCTAATTCAAATGAATGGACCCTTTTCACATTTCCGGGTTTCTCAGCAGCAGAAGTCATCATAATTGGGTAAGCTTGGAGAGCAGTGAATGGGAGAGTACAACAAATATTTTTTTACAATCCTATTTGCTGAAATAATAAAAGAAAAACGCCACGATAGTGTTATCAAGACTTTCAGAAAATGAAAAAAATAAATACCGTGAGACTGATGACGGCAGCCAGAGGAGAGAATAATGTCAAATTTACTCTAAGCCCCATCAGAAACACCTCCCATAAGCGTTAATTTGTTTTTTGTAATTTGATGCAAAGATGATATACTACATACATAAATGCATATACATGTTCATACGTTGTTTTTAAAAATAAAAATATTAAAAACTTTCAAGGATTTAAGATTATGACGACCGCATCATAACAGGCTTGTGAAAAGGGTCCATTTGTATATTCTCATGGATTGTGTTTGACCACGCCCCGAGTCGCAGGTAGGATTAGGGAAATGCCTTCTTTTGAAACATTGCACATTTAAGTATGAATGGCACTTTGAGCTACTTCATCACCAAGTTTGTTTTCTCATTAGCATAAACTGTAACAGTCTTCACTGTATAAAATAAATAAAAGTTAAAGCTATTTAAGTCATTCAGTTCAAAGCAGTGGGCGATTTTGTCCGTGTCGAAAACGGCACATTTTCCTAGTATAAAACAGAGTGACAAAATAGTTTTTTGTTTTGGTCCATTTAAGCATACAGACCGAAAAGACATTTCAGTAAAGGCTACCAAGAAAAAAAGGGGTAAATATTATAACAAAAGAAATAATTACTTAAATTATTGTTACTTGAGGTTTAGTTACAATTATTTTGCAAATGAGCAATTTCTATACAAAAAAATATCCTACACAGTGGAAAAAGTGAATCATTGGATTTACTACATTTTTAAAGGTAAGTGGTTGCAAACAATATATATATGAGCTGAATTTAAACAAATTATATTTAGTAATGTTCAACTTAATTTGTTTGTTTAAATTCAGCTCATATAAATTGTTTCTAGCCACTTACCTTTAATTAATTATTTACCTTTGATTAATTTTTATCAGTGCATGTACCATATTGTCAAGCTTGTTCTCTGTTGATTTGCAAGAAACGTTCTTTACACAAATATAACATCCCCTCCAGGTAAGAAGAAAGTTCCGGAACAACCTTTTTTAGGTTCTCTGTCATAAAAAATCCCTGTACAATATTTTGAAGGTTAGTTATTGCTTAGCAAGAAAATAACATACAGAGAACGTTCTCAAAATGTTTCTATTTGGTTCCCTAAACAAAACCAAACAGGAACCAAATGGTAACTTCTGGGGAATGTTCTGTTTCCCGGGTTCAAAGGAAATCCCACAGCCACTTTTTTTTTCCCCCCTCGCAGTGTATCATTGTTCTCTACCACTAATCAAACAAGGTCACACATCTCCAGTTTGGAGGGCAGCTCGGCTCTGTCTTCCGCAGGGAATCGTGTGCCCTGTTCTCCAGAGAAAGAGGACACTGAGACAATGTCACACAGCAGAAAACAGCCACATTCATCGCTCCTCCAGGGCTTTACAGTAACGGCCAAAGTCACACAAGGTGAGTCGTCAAAGGCAGACACGCGAGGTGAAGCCCTCAACCATCTGGACAACAAGATGCAGCTCCACACATGCCATGTTCTACATATGTTTATTTAAATCACAGGAAGTGGCTTTCACTTTTGTAAACTTCGAAGTCTGAATATGCATGCACAGAGGCCACTGCTTCATATTACTGTGCTGGATTTCTGTATCATGTTTACAGACGGTTCAAGTTCAAAGGAAATCACCACAAAGAAATTGTCTGATTGACGTTGGAACTTTTTTGAGCTTCGTTTGTTTAGTCTACAAAGACTTTTATGAGATATATATATGAGATTGGTAATGACTTCGCTATGTAACAAGATATACTGTAATGAACTACACTCAAAAAATGACTTTTGCTGCTTGTTCAAACGACTTATTTAAAATTAGTTGAAATAACACAAAGGTTTTTTTAAACAACTTAATTATGTTCAATCAAAGACAATAGAATACACAAGACACGTCACTGGTATAGTTTTGAATGGGGAAAAGTGTAACGGTCAACGTGGTGAATGGAGCCCCGCCTTCTAGTACAAGAACCAATCATTGATCGCTAGATTGTTGATTCTCCTGGGAAGGGGCCTGAATTTCTGCAGATTTTGTGTGATTCGAACATTAGGAATGAAACTAAAGAGAAAGCCGTTGTTTAATTTCGTTGGTGATTCCTAATATGAAATATAATCGTAAGCTTGGCAAGCAATTTTAGAGAATCTGATGTTTTCCCATTTAAACAGAATGCCAGAGCATACTGCCTGAGAGGCGTTTTAAAGATGGCCGCCCAGTGAAATGACTTGCCTTAAAGGGACTTTGGTTCAATCCACTTAAGTTTGTAAAAACAATTAATTAATCGATTTGTTTTGAGACAGCATGAAGAAATTGTGTAGAACCCAGCATGTAATACAGTGTAGCTCAAGAGAAGACAAATGTTCAGTTTCTTTCATCACTGCGATACTGCAAGCTAATCTGACACTGGAGTTAAAAAGGCAAAAAGCACATATTTTCTTTCGTTTTATTTACAGATAATTCCCCGAATGAAATATGCATAATGCTGCCAAGAGCAATTATTAGATTTATGCAGTTCTTTTGAGCAGGAAATTAATTACAAGTAACAAGTCAGGTGTGAACTGTCCAATCACATCAAAACAAACTGCTTTCACGCTCGAAAGAGAATGAGATTTCCTTAAATACTTTAATGAGGTGTTAACAAAATAAGTGGTACAGTTTATTATTCCAGTCAGTTGATAGTGTTTCTCAATGTGCATATTAATATACAGAACATACAGAGAGGGAAAAAAAAAAACAGGTCCAATTCAGCCTCCCGATGCTTCTTTAAAGCACATTAGCACATCATTTTCTTTTTTCTGGGAATGCATCGGGCCTTAAGCGATTCAATCATTTCTAACACCGGGTTGCTAACGAGATCCTCGCAGCTCCAAACCAGTGTGAACATCTGTGAAATAGTAAGCGAGTTGAAGCATGCACGGAGAGGAATGAGAGAGGGTGATGCTGTATACGAGTAGCCTGTTTAATGTCATCATTTGGTCATTATTGTCAAAGGTCCTTTCAGTTTAGTCCACAAACAAAAGACACGTCCAGACATGATCGGTCCAAAACGCACCACCCCAAGAACTGGGTGCCACTGATGGGGCTATGTGGAGTAAACACAAACCCCATCATGCATCTGATCAGGCTTGAAATCCCCCAAAGAGATGAAAGAAGCCACTTTTTCGGTGACTGTACCAAGAAACAATGCTCACCGACGATCAGTTTGATCAATGCAAAAATACATCAACGGAATATCATAACCAGAAAGGCAATATATAACATTTAACACAAGAAAAAGAGCAAAAAAAAAAAAAAAAAAAAATCAAACAAGAAAGCAAGAAATAGTTTATACATGCTGCAGTTAGAGTAGTAACATGCGTTTACCTCGTCTGTTTGGAGACCGCCGACAGGAACACTCATTTTAATGTCTTATTTTGGTCCTGCATTGAAGAAAGCTGTTGTGTTTTCACCTCTCTATACGGAAAACTTCTCCTCAATTCACAGTTGTCAGTATCTACAACAGTGTTCAATAATGTTCCCTGCTCCGTTCAATCTTCAATCTAAAACGAGGAAGTCCAACCGCCTTAAAACAACTTCTGGAAAACTCTGATTCAAAACATTGTGCACATTCTATATAGATGACAGTACTCTTAAATAAAAAAATAGTAATAAAACAAAGTGTTCTCATCCTTACGCTACAGAACAGATAATCAGAAACTTTCTTCAAGAATATCCCATGTGTTATAGAGTTTTAAAATGGCTTACTATATATGCTCAAAGGATTCTCTTTCATATTTACAAAATAAAATGTGTATCTTTAGCATTGGGAGGTCCTGCGTACCATCACAGTCATTCTTTTTTCCTTTAGTTTGCAGAGTCCAGAAAGCTAAAACTGTTGGTCAAAGGCACCGACAAATGTCCTTTCATCAGTGCTGCTGATTAACATGATACAAAAATAATCAAGAAAAAATAGAGACTTAAGGACTAGTGGTTACAAATGGCAGAAAGTGAAAGACATTTGGCAAAGTTAATGTTTCATCTGGTCCCAACAAAGCGAAGTCAGGTTGTTGTTGTTGTTGTTGTTGTTTCTTTTCTTGTGATTGTTTGCGACCATGCAAAAAAGGCAGCGATGATATGCATGTAACAGAGGGACGAAGTGGCCGTTCACACACACTCCTCCGCAGACATCAGCAAAGGGTTGATGTACTCAAAGCCTTCAAACTCAGACTGGTCGATCTTCTTTACAGCATCACTGGGAGAAAGGCAAACACATAATCAATCAGTCTTAACCCTTTAACAGGCATCGTAACTGTCTGCTTGACCTTTTGTCCATTGGTTATCCCTACAACAAAAACCTCAAAATTAGCTTGGAATGGTGTAAGGAACACAATTTAACTGAAGAAATAGGTTAAAAATTTTAAGTGGCCAAACAATGTTGATATTTGAAAGCTTTTAATATATCGACTATAGTTACTATAGACATGTTCCTCACTGCTGATTGGCTGTAAATGTGTTTTGGGATTTGGTCCGACAAAGTAGTCAAAAGTATTTTTCCAACATCACTTTCGCAAAGAAGTTATAAATACTCTCACTGGCCCTTCCTGCATGAGTTTTTATAATGTGACCATTTAGAATGCATAGTGTTAAAGTTTCCATGGCAACGCATGACACACATCACCCACCTTTCTTTTTCCGTAAATACTGACAAACATCTATTATATTGTGAAATATGCGATATTCCGATACTGAAATATGTGTAAGCACATGGACTTTCGTTTGAAGATCTTAATAATGATCATATTATTTATATCCATATATATATGATTGGTGATGGGCGGCTCCATTAGAGGAATCAGAGCTGCTGGATTTAAAACATGTTAATTCATCGACTTTCCCCAAATTACATGAAAGCAACTTGCTGTTTAACTGAGAGATGACTAGAGTAAACATTCTAGTTACCTAAACAGTGTGTATCTGAGGGGAATAACGCACATTGTCAGTGGTGTAAAATTATTAATATAGCCATTATCATAGACATCAGCATGTAGTTTTACAAACTAATAAATGTTATATTTTGCTAGCACTTGTGTATTTAAATTAGGGCTGAACAATATATCGTTTGAGCATCGATATCGCAATGTGTGTACTGTATCTGCAATAGTCACATCGCAGGATTCGATTATTTATTCAAGTTTAAAAGATAAAGATATTATTAAATGTATAATGTATAATATATATATATATATATATATATATATATATATATATATATATATATATATATATATATTAATCATTCGTACAATGATGACCATGTTATTTTACATCTGATTGTTCGATTTCAGTATTTGAACACCGTTAGACTCAACAGAAAAGCATAAAGCACTGTTTATTTATTTGTTTTTCCTTGTAATTTATTATAATTTATGCAGATCCACTGCATAAAATCATCCCAGTTGATCTAAAAGAATGAAATCTTTTCAAATAATCTGGTGAAATTATACGCATATAGCAATATATGATTGCAGTAAAACTAAATATTGCAATGTCAGATTTTTCCAATATCGTGCAGCCCTAATTTAAATCTTTAAATTTAAACCTAAAATAAATGTTATTTGTCTGAAAACAGCAACAATATTAGATTTATGACAAGCACAGTGCACTTCTTTATCTCAATTAGCAGTTGATCATGTGATGCACCGACCATTTTAATCACACCGGTATGATCGTATGCCTCAAAGAGTTAACTGCTATACTCAAACAGAGACAACAGGCTGTAAAGTATCTTCCAGGAAAACCGTGCTATGTGGAAATGAGTGAATCCAGTTCAATGTAATGTGTCATCAGGCATCGTAAAAAGCGATATTACTTCCTGATGAAAGCTGCATTGCTGTGGTGAAGATGTGAAGTAGATCAGTGGCGTCTGAGCCTGTGATTCAGAAAGCGTGAGGTGTGACAGAGACAGATGTACATGAACAGACACTCACTCATCGTCAGGCGTGAGCTGAATGGGCTCGTTGGTGAACTGGGCATCAAAGTTATCCAGACCAAACTCGCCCGAGATGTTGGGTTTGAACGGTGGAACCACTTGCTTCTGCTCCATCTGAAATACAGGTAACATGAGTCAAATAATGACTGAAACATACTCATCATAATGAGGTTAGTACTTCTTAAAGCTAATTAAATAATAACTATAAAAAACAGATGTCAGGAAGCAAGAATTCCACATGTACATTCCAATGTGTCTGAGCAATATTTTAACCATGGTTTACAGAAGACAATCACCATAATGTCATTCAGTGCAGCAATAGTTTATACACCTAAAACAACCTTGTCATATTTAGAACAAGAATCACTGGATGACATAATAAAAGGTTCAGCCCCAAAATACTACTTTAGATACTTTATACTTTGCCGTTATCCTTCACAGCACTATATTTTACCCTTTTGTCAGTGAGTTTAATTTAATACAATACAATTTAATATGTTCAATTATTCTTTTATACATGTAACAAATATCTAATATGTTCACATTCTTTTGTGTAATACATGAGAAAATCTATAAGCATTTTCAGAAAATAAGCATTTTAATTTTGTCTGTTTATGACAGACAAAAATGAGTGATAGTAATTCTCTGACATTTTTTTCTTTTGTTACTTTGAGCAAGGACTTAATACTTTGCGTTTTCAGGGCTGCTCTGCCCAGCTCTTACTCTGCCCTTGCTGTAAGGTCAGGATGGGCTCCCCCTGCAGGCCACCACAAACACCACAGTCTGTCTGAGAGGAAAGTGTAATCTGATCGTTTTTAAACGCTCTGACCGCTACAGCTGTCTGTGTGTGCGTGTTGCCCAGACCAAACAGGGACAAGAGGTCACTGTTTGTCTGAGTCTCGTCTGCTGGTTTGACATCATTTAAACCTGCCTCACATGATACAGCTCACCGTCTCAACCCTCAGAGCAGAAAAATCAATAACATGACACCTTATCACTTTCATTATATCACTAGCCTTACACATGATCATGATACAACCACAATAAAACAAAACACTCAGGCTTTTTTATATTCTACAGATTCAGATATAGTATACCAATATGTATTAGTATGAACAAGCTACAGAAATCAGAAAAAGAATTATAAACCGCTTGAGAATTTGCTTGATTTAATATCCATTGGTTAAAGTAAATAAAGTAATATTGTTTTTATTCTAAAAAAGGTCTAATGAAATGTCAAATATATTTTCATTTAGAACTTATTTTGTCTCTATAATAAACATTTTCATTTGTTGTGATTGATATCCAGGGTTGTTTTGCCATATACTGATGTTTTGACTCTTCTATAGTTAAAACATTGGTATTGTGTCGTTAAAGATGAATATAATCACATCTGAAAAAATGCAATTTTTGTTATTTAATGCAAACAAAGTATTTTAAATTGGATAAAAATGTCATCAGTGTTACTGAATAAAACAAAAATGGCCTTTTACTCAAAACCCAACAATATGTAATAAAAACTGAAACTGAAATATTTTAAGTGGTCTATTAATTTATACCCCATTTGTCCTAAAAATGTCAGTATTACGGTTATGCAGACTGACATTTGTTCACTTTAATTGACGCCACAAATGAGTTCTTGATTTTTAAATCTAATGTATTTAATCTTAAAATATACCCATCTCTTTTTTTCTTTGTGTAGAAAAAAATAGATGTCCACAAAACTAATAGGATGTGTTGAAAAAACACAAGTGTTCATAATGACTCATTTTTGGGTGAGCTGTACTTTCAAAGCTGACGCTCCTGAAATGCTACTTGAAGTGGAAAGAGCTCACAACAAAATTACAGGGATTACTAATCAAATGAAGGATTCCTCAAGGTCATAAACAACAGTAAACAGCTCTTCGGGCTCCAGTAAGTCCTCTGTTTAGTTTCACTAACGTCAGGCTACAGAGAATGACTCATTGCTTCCTCTGCGTCTCGAGTCAAAACATCCAAGAAGACAGATAAAGGAAACGGAGATAACAATGACTCACAAGATCCCACTCTACATTTCGGAAAAAAGGATGGGCCATGATGTCTGCAAAGCCTGTCTGAGGATGACATCCCAGCCGTTCCTTCGGCTCCTACAAAAAAAATAAAAAGGACAAATCGTCAGTGAGAAGAAACAAGATACATTTTAAATTCTTGTTTGCTCTAATTGTCCTTCTGAATGCTTGCTAACTGTCTAATTTGATATTTATCTGGTTTTTGTTTGATTAAAACCGAAACCGTATTGTGTACAATATTAGACTAAAAGAGAGTATCTACATATTGTTGCTTTTCTGGTGATTTAACTTGCTTCTATTGACCTCATTTGTGAGTTGCTTTGGTAAAAACCATCTGCTAAATCAATAAATGTAAATGCAAAGAGATGAACAGATACACACAGATATACACAGAATGATTAAGATACAACAGAAGGAAGTAAAGTAAAGAGTGATTATGACGGCACTATAACAAGCTCATCTGACGTAAGGACATTAGCATTGATCTGTCTGGTCTGCTTCACCTTGTTGAGGAATCCCTTCAGCACGCTTGCGGCTTTAACCGATAACGATCTGGGAATTCTGATCTGCTTCTCCAAAATGACTGCAGAAGAAGTGTAAAGGAAAACATGAGATACGCAAAGAGAGAAAGCATTTCTAAAACGTTCATGCTGCCGATCATGTACCTTGGAAAAGATAATCCTCTGTGTTTTGGTCAGGGTTATCAGAGCTGCCGACTATGTCGAAGGGAGATCTTCCAGCCATCATCTCAAACATCAGGACGCCCAGAGCCCACCAGTCCACGCTAAAACCTGGACACACATGACACGAATCATCCTGAGGCTTGATACTGGCATAAATTTAATCGGCAGAGGGGTTATGAAGCAAACGCTAACTGTAATAATAAAGGTTATAAAGGTGCAGTATGTAGGATTGATTGAACTAGTGGTTGAACTAGGTATTGCAGTCCAAATTCAAAATATTGGAGGTTTTTTTTTTTTTCACTCAGCCTCTCTTTTGACACAAAGATTGCCAGATTGACGACACCAACAGGAGAAAATGTGCCTTCAGTCTAGCCTTACACTGTAAGCCGATCAGATAATGTTTATGATTGTAATGTTTGCATTTTATTGCTAATTAAAAATTAGCTCATGTAGATATCTACGTCATGTTTTGGGAGCCCAGAGAGCCAATATATAATTAGGTAAACTGGCAGTGTTACAGAGAGCAAAACTAAGACAGACATTCTGACATAAAACTCGCATTTTCAAAGGAGAATAACTCCTTTGAATAGCATCATTTTTCATATTTTTAAGATTTAGAAGAGTCATAAACTTACATGCAGCACCTTTATGCATTAGCAAATGTGTGATTAGTGTTAGCACACATAGTTGCTAAGTGAAAATCTTAATAAAGAGTCTGCTGTGTGTGAATTGAGTTTACCGTAGTCTTCTCCTCTCAGAATCTCTGGTGCAATGTAATTGGGAGTTCCACAGAAAGTGCTGGTTGTGTCTCCTGGTCTCAGTCCCTCCTGTGTATAACAATAATGAAACCAAAAAAAGTATAACACATTGATGGCTAATTCTTGGTTCCTTCCACAAGTCATTTTCCTATGAACTGCTAATTGACTGCCAGGAAATATTGTGTAAATTTTTTATTATTATTATTATTATTATTATTATTATTATTAGATGTAACACTGTAAAAAGTAAATGCATACAAAATCCTTTTTAAAATATATCCTATTCTGATTTAACCTGCCTTCGTACTTTTCAACGTTTTATTTCACTAGTTTGTGTTTGTGTAGATCAAAAGCTTTCATATTTTTTTAAATACAGATGCTTTTAATACATAAATGCATTATATTATTTAAATGATATTTAATTTCATTTTAAATTATTACATTAAATTAATTTATTTTTATAACATAGAGGTTTATACTTCCTAAAAAACATATAATTTTTTTTCATTAAACAAAAAAAGTTGCAGTAATAAGTTTATTACCAGCAGTGCACCAGTATTCTATTCAATAGCATGTGAGGTTTGTGACATTACATGTTATTAGATGTCAGACATTACATCTTGTTCCAAAACTTGGAGTTGAAACCAAAACTTTCCTCTGCTGAAAAAAGAAAGAAAATGCAGTGCCCAGCATAACGAATACACCCTTTACAGATTTCTCTTTCGAATGAATAGGATATCTATAGATATTTGTGTCTTTACACTACATTAGTCAGTACTAAAGCCAAAACTGAAAATTATTTAAGAAAATAACTTAAGATCGATGGGCAAAGATAAGTACACCCTAATGAATATGTTAGGGAAAAATATAAAATAAAGCTTTAATAAAGGAGTAAAAAAAAGAACCATAAAAAAATATATATAAAATTGTGCTGAAAATTTGTAGTTTGTAATTTGTTTGACAATACCTCATTACCTTTTTATTCCTAAAGATGTTAGGTGATCACACTCTTATTTCAATAAATATTTAATAACTGTTAACTGTAATAAATATTTAACTGTTTTTATTTAAATGTGCCAAAATATATACATTTTTTATATTCACAGAGACATCAACAGTTTGGTACCCAACATTTTTCACAATTACTTTCTGTGTTCAGTAGAAACAAGAAAGCCATAGAGGTTTGGAGCAAGTGGAATATTCAACCAATGAACACATTCAGACTTACCTTACACATGCCGTAATCAGTGAGTTTGATGTGTCCCTCTGAATCCAGCAGAACATTGTCCAGTTTCAGGTCCCTGTAAATAATGCCACGCTCATGGAGGTAGTTCAAGGCAAGACTGATCTCTGCAGAGTAAAACCTGCCAGAGGAAAGAACAAGACACACAGTAAGTGACCTCATTTGTGTTTCTGTTCCTGTGGCGAGGCTTTCAGAAAGTGTTACGCATTGGACGTCCTTATACCTGGAATGCTCTTCCGGAAGTTTCCTCTGCCGCTGCATGTGGAACATGAGATCTCCTCCATTCACATACTCGATTACAAAGAACAGTCTGTAAAAGAACAGCATTAAATAATCATTAGCCCTCATTATCAGACAAAGACACAGTTCACACTTAACTAAAAGGCACAACAATAAATGGCCTAAGGGGCACTTTTATTGATATTCGGGTGTACAAGTAAAAAAATAAATTATTTTTACTTTTACCTTTTTCATTCTCACTACAGCTTACACTTTTCATACATGTATTTTAAATGGTGTCTTATGACTAAATGAACATTGATGTGGCAAAAAGTACACTCACTTAGGCTGTATTTATTTCAGTTATAGTAATAGTATTTTTCAGTTTTAATGCATTTTAAAATGTCATTTAATTCCTATGATGACAATGCATAATTTTCAACAGCCATTCAATCCAGTATTAAGTGTCACATGACGTTTCAGAAATAATACTATTATGCTGAACGATATCCTATGTTGCTGCAGAAGTGCATTTCTTATTTTCAACATTGAAAACCGTTTTGTTGCTTAATATTTTAGAGGAAACTGTGATGAACTTTTATAACTATGAATGTCATTACTGTCAGTTTGGATCAATATAATGTGTCCTTGCTTAAAAGTAAATTTCATTTAAAAACAAATTTAAAATTAGCAACATTAAATTTGAAAAGTACAAAGCATCTTGTTTAAAAAAAAAAAGGTGTTTATAAATTAATTAATAATTAGCTATAGTTAATTAAAGGTGTTCCATAAAAAAAGAGCATATAACTTTAAAACTGTAAAAGAAAACAAATGAAAAATTATCTCCATAAATTGTAAAATAGAATAAATATACATTTAATTGATTATATAAACGAATTGTAAACTAACAAAATTTCGCTTTTTTAATGGAACACTTTTAATTAACTATAGCTAATGATTAATTTAATGACCATTGAATGACTACACCCCCTTCAAAAAATGATTTTTTTATCCATGTCTCAGTGAATATAGACGATATATTTTGGATGTAAACAAAGCCGTTTTCTTAAATATTCATTGAAATAAGAGTGTGCTTACCAAACATCTTTAGGAATAAAATATGTTTGTGAAAAACATTATAAGATTTTTCGGAAGTATAAATCTGTAAATGAATAAATGAATGTTAATAAAAATATTATTTTGCTAATTAAGTAATATTCCCAATATTAATGAATTTTTACGATGAAAATCTAGAAATAAAACAGTTTACAAATATTCAATTTAATGTCATAATATAAAATAAAATTAAACCAAGCATTTAAAAGAATCTGTATTACAAAAGTATAAAAGCTGTTGATCTACACAAATACAAAAACACAAATTATAATAAAATACGTTACAATACTTTGAAAAACTAAATAAAACATAATATAAACTAATTCATAATTCAAGTATATAGCATCGTTTGGAAAAAAAAGGTATTAATAAATTAATTAAAGAGCCCCTATTATGGGATTTTGAAAATGAGCTTCCATGCATTGTGTAACACAACTCTAAGTGAATGAAAACATCCAGCTGAGGTTAAAATCTGAAAGTGCACAGTGTTTAAAACTATTGATTCTTTAACGAAATAGTCGACTCAGAGTCGAATGAATGAATCGAGTTGGGTTAGGATCTTTTGCTTGAACGAGTCTACGTCGATACGGTACATCACCAAATATGTAGTTCCAGATCCGGTAAAATGTGAAAGTGCATTTTACTTCAGACACTAGAGGAACGCTGAGGATCACGGGACCGATCATGACGCGAAGATGACGATCACTGACAAATGGAAATTTGGCTGCAGGGAATAAAGGGTTAAAGTTCATTTTCACAACACAGTATAGCCAACCTAGTGCTGTGTTTGTTCCTGTCATTTTTCAGTTTTTTGATAAAATAACCTATGCTGCAGCGCAGGACTCATCGGTCGTTTGCTATTAAATGAAGGAGCAGCAGAGATTATTATGTATGGGACTTTGTCAGTAACTGTTACAGTTCATATGGACCAGTTTCTTCTTCCTCCGGATCATAACACGCAAGTGTAATTCAAATTGTTGCCTCGTTTTATGTAGTTTGCAAAATAAGTGTTTAATTGTGTGTTACAAGTTGTAATCGCCCCACGTGGCTTGTAATCACTTATCTATTAAAGATCACTTGTACTGTATCTCACAGGTTAAATCTTTATGGGCTATTCACAAATCACGTCCAAAACCACGTTAAAAACGCATCACGTGCATCTTCCTTTACCGATTTAAATGCGTTTTGTGCTGGTGATCCTCTGCTGTTTGTTGCTATGGCCACCATCAGCTGTTCCTCACACGTGCGGTGCAGTTTTCAAAAAAGCTCAACTTTTGCAACTGTGTGGATTAATACTAAATGTGTGTCGTTGTTATTACGTGGGGTAGAGTACTTAGGAGTAGAGTAATATGCTGGTGTTTAACTGCACTGCTTTTTTGCATTCCTGCATTAGGCTCTCACTGCTACTTCATACTCTCTGCTACTTCATAACCGTGGTGGGTATTTCTCTCTGTCTGGCGCTGAACCCAGTTGACCAATCACAACAGACTGGGTCATCGAACCAATCAGCGCAATTAGCTTCGCGCTAAGGAGGGGTTTGGGAACAAATGAATCGCTGAACGAATCATATGGGAGTCGTTGGGATAATTAGGTAAAAATAAATGCATATTATAAGACAATGAAAGTGTTTTTTGACCTTGCATGCATATCAGACTGTTGTTGGAGACCCCCAAAAACAAAATATGACCTTTTATAATGCAAAATAGGGACTCTTTAATAGTTAGCTATACTTAAAGGTGTTCCATAAAAAAAGAGCTAATGACTTAGTAAAAGAAAACAAATGAGAACAAATATGACCAAATCATTCATTATTATGAATAACATGATATTATATTTGATTTGATGATCTAAAATCGTGAGCAGAGATGGACAGACCTGCTCTCGGTCTGGAAGCAGGAGTGAAGTCCCACAAGGAAGGGATGGTTTGAAGCCTGCTCAAACACATGCTTTTCAGTCTGAACCCAGTCAATATCCTGAAAAACAAGAAAGAAAAGAACAAACACCACACACACACACAAAATCAATCTCCCATTGAAAAGCAGAGCATTCTTTCAGTCAGTAGGGGAAACATTTGGAAGGACATTCAGGACAGTATTGAACAGAGGCTCCTTGCAAGGCTGAAAACTGATAAAGGTTTTAAAGACAGGGGCACCAGGTCTTCCCGAGGAGCTGCTCCTGTATGTGAGGAGACTCATAATGGACAGATACAGAGTGAAAAACTAAGACCTTTCATTGACAGCTTGGTAAAAATCCCTCTGACCGTGAGACTTGCTTAAAGAAGCACTGAGGGGCCAGTAGAGCACAGCTGCCATTATTGACCATTGGCTTCTGCTGTCAGTTCATCACACGAGCCTTAAGTGCAGCTAATCATCGTTAAATGGCCACTTCATCAACACCTCGTCATCTGTTTGTGTGCACTTTAACACATTCTGGAAAGATTACATCCAACAATGCCTCTTTGCTTGATTAATTCTGCAAAGTCATGACTTATTTTGTTTTTGTCAGGAGAAACAATTAATGCTGTAAATTTCACGAAGACTGCGTAGGATGTGGTTTATTTGAACCAATTAGGGTTGACAAAAAGGCACACAAGAAACGGTTTTAGTTTCACTTTAGATGTTTATAATAAATGTTGTGTATGATGAAAGCCATTATAGTATTCAGCTTCTTTTATAGCTTTAGTTTTCATTTATTTTTCTGTTCTGAAATGGATCTGTTGTGGATTGAGTGGAACTGCAATGCATAAAACATTTTATTTTATGTCCCAACAATGCAGTTTTGACATGACAACTAAAGCCAAGCTCACACTATATATATATATTTACTTGAATTTGTAATAAATTTATATAAAGATTAGCAATTATTTTAGAAATAAATGGCAGTGTATTCGCTTAAAATATAACAAACAAATTACCAGTAAAGATAAATGCAAAAGATCAAAATTACAAAAGAAATAAACAGTGCTTTTCTGTTTCTGTTTTCCTTCTGTGTAGTCTAACCATGCCAAAATTAATCAAACGTAAATAAAATACTGCATAGTCATCACTGTATAAATTAAATACAATTAATCCTTGTAAAGATGCAAATGTTAGGTGTTTCTTGTGCCTGATTGCTCTCTCTTGGTGTGTTTAGGCCTTTGGTTCGATCCAACTTTGGTTGGATTTTCGCATCACAGACAGATTTCCAAGTGCTAGGACAAAACCTTCAGATTGCAGCTAAAAGCGGAAAGCATAGATTTCTCTCATGAATGTATGGGAGATCATTTTTTTGGCTGATGGCTGGGACAGTTTCTTGACAAAATGCGCTTTTCCACTGCATGGTACATCTTGGCTCGGCCTGGTTCTGTTCGGTTCCGTGCGGTTTTAATCTTTTCTCACTTTTCTTTTCCACTGCATTTTAGTATCGCTTTAATGGGTGGGATTACAGACATATCGTCATACCTGTGCCGGCTGTACTGCATTGCCATCACATTCTGAATCAGCCCATTCAGCTCTGAGAGGCACTCATTTATGATGTTATTACAATCATTACTTTCAATTTTACATTGTATGTCATTATTGTGCAGACACGCTGAGTTCCTCTTGTGTGTGAGCGAAAAAAGAGAAAGAAAGCTTTTGTCTTGTGCAGAAGAGAAATCACTACTTGATTTTTCCGCTGCTTGTTATCTTTACATTTACCTGTAGTTTGACATGTATGAGTATTTTGGGATTATAAAAGTAGGTAGGACTGTTAAGGCCCAATTCAATTCTATTTTTATACCCCTACCCCTTGGCCCTTTAAACAGAGTGTAAAGTAGAAAATTGCTTCAAATGTACCCCTAAGAAATGGGACACTGCTACAACACCAGCACAAGTCATCATATGTCATCGCAAGCCCTTACTTCATATGACATTGATAATGGTGACTGCTGTAGTTATTCCAGTTTTAATGTATTTTGGTATTTATCTTCAGGAAATCACTGAAGGCAATGATATCATGTTGTCATAAAAATATAATGTGGCAATAAGCTCGTAACTGTACCGTACATTTACACCATGGCCATATTCATCTATGCAAAAGAAACAGACACTGAAAAAAGGTAATTCCCAGCCACTAGACTTTTCTGACAGGGTATTAGAGTGTCATTGAGTGATAGATGTGAAGGTATGTTGTGGGACTACTATACGGGAGTTATTACTATGGATTATAGATAGCGAAATTTTGCGTTTTCTTTTTTAAAACCATGATCATAAAACACGAACGCTGTTATGAATGTAATACAACATATGCTTGTTTGTTGTAAAAATTCTTAATAATGCCAAAAAAAAAAAAAGAAAAAGTAATTTGTGCATCTCCTGACTCGCGTGTGCAGCCATGTTGCTGTTGTAGCTGGTGTATTCTTGGAAATTTTCGTACCCCTTGGTTTCGAGTCGGAAAAAGGGCTATAGGCCTTCCCCTTAGTCCTACGCCTTCAAGCTAAAGAGAACTGGGACACCCCTACCCCTTCACATAAAGAAGAATATCTGCAAATTATCTACTTTATACAGATATGCTGAATGCATAAGTGAGCTGTAGCAACCCAAACTGTGGCATAATATGGAGTGAAAAAACACCACAAATGCCAATGTTGTGTATTATGCACACTGCTATGACAAGAAAAGAAAAAAAAATGCACACCATACAGGTAGTTCACAAGTTCTCTAATGTGATTTTGCTTTTAAAGGTCAGGTGTTACTCATTATCCAAAATCATGCTAATGATATAACAGCGGCTAGTTTGCTAGTTCCTGGTTTTATGAAATGTGAAATGTCACCTCGTCATCGTTGACCAGCTCCTTCTTCACCACTTTCATGGCATAGATGCGGTCTGTCTTTTTGAGACGCACCAGTAGAACTTTGGCGTAGCTGCCCCTGCCAATCACTCGCAGCAGGTCAAAGTCTATTAGACCCAAACTGGACACCGCTTTTCCTGATTCCCGACAGCCCACAGCCTGAAGGATGCATGAAAAAGAGTATTAAACCAGCATCATACAATCACACATTTCAGCTTCCTTGTTTAGATGTTCTTCTTTGTCCTCTCTCTTTGTTTTTCCCTTGAGCCGCTTGATTTCCTATGACTGCCACAGAGCTACAGAGCCCAGGCCCTTAATCAAATGCTAATGACCCTGATAGAAGCTTACTTTATTAGCTGTACGAGAGGAAATCAATAGAGCCGAATAGACCTTGTGCACACCCCCATCCCACTGCATGAGTGACAAGTCCAGTCTAATCATCGGTCTGAGAGCGACTGCTGAAAGCTCATCTAATCACACGCGCACGCGCACGCACACACACACGCGCACGCACACACACACGCACACGCACACGCACACGCACACGCACACGCACACACACACGCACACACACACGCACACACACACGCACACACACACACACACGCACACACATAGCCACATTTACACCTGCTACTAACATTTATTTAGACCGATTTCATCAGCAGGCGGAAAGTGTTAAAGATTAATTGAATTGTTCAAACCACATTTAAAAACATTAAATAAGCAAATGATCAGTTAAAGACAAAACAAAAATACAATTGAACAAGTCAACATCAACAACACCAATTGCTATTATTTTATTGTGGTTTAAATGTACAAACATACATTTAAAAAACAACAACAACAACAACATTCTACTATAAAAGCTTTTTGATATTAATAATAATTTAATTCTTCCAATACTAATATTTATACAAACATTATATACACCAAAAACAAATTATTGAAAATGGTTGGTGTTGCATTTACAAATATGCATATAATAAAAGTCAATCTTTAACATTCCACATGCTCTCAAGTTTGAACATACTCATGCATGAAACCCCAATTTTAAGTGTATTCATTCATTCATTTTCTTTTCGGCTTAGTCCCTTTATTAATCTGAGGTCACCACAGCGCAATGAAACGCCAACTTATCCAGCATATGTTTTACGCAGCGGATTTCCACCTTCCAGCTGCAACCCATCACTAGGAAACATCCATACACACCCATTCAGACTCATACACTATAGACAATTTAGCTAACCCAATTCACCTATACCGCATGTCTTTGGACTTGTGGGGGAAACCGGAGCACCCGGAGGAAACCCACACAAACACGGGGAGAACATGCAAACTCCACACAGAAATGCCAACTGACCCAGCCGGGGCTCGAACCAGCGACCTTCTTGCTGTGAGGCGATTGTGCTAGCCACTGCGCCACCGCGCTGCCCTTTAAGTGTATTATAAATGGGTATTATTTGGAAACTATTTAGCTTCTATTAAGTTACTGAATCACCTTTTTAACACTTATTTTAGTACTGCACTTATTTATTTACATAATCACATATTTATTTCCTTATTATTTATTTTTATGTAATTATTAGTATATTTACATTTACATATAGTAACATTTAGTATATTTTAACTATTGATTTGTTAATATGTTAATTAATCTTTATATTAATGATTTCATAACTATTATAATGTATTATTATAAATATAATTATTGTAATCAAATTTGGGATTATTAACATTTTATTAATTTTTTTTATCTTAATAAAATGCTCAATAAATTAGTAGAAAGTAACTTTTTATTTGAATCATTAAATGATTTAATTATTTTTAAACAAGGATAACAGGGACAACTAGATCTCCCTTGTGACCCCCTGAGGGTCCCCAGACCTCACTTTAAAAAATAACAGCGCTAGCAGAGATGGACATCCTGAGCAGCAGCATTTCACTTGTTTACTAGTGAATGTATCAGCTGAGAAGATGTAAATACCAGGAGCAAACACAGCGAAAGCACGTCTTACCTCATCCTCATCTTCCTCATGATTGATGCTTTCTGTTGAGTTCTTTTTGCCCAGCACTGAAACACGACAAAGAGAAACAAGAAAAATCATCGCTCAATGCCCTGCTGACATTATTCGTTTATACACAATTATTTGCAAGCCTCTAAACCAAACGGGGCACTTTGATAAATAAAGCCTTTTGAACAAAATTTAAAAAAACAAGGAATTGAAATGTATCTGACCAGCACTGTAACTAAAGCCACGAGCCTGTTCCTATCATTAATTCCAACAAACAAGCTTAATCTAGTGAGAAGACTTGCACCCGTGGGCTGCTCAATGCATCACTCTGTTTGAGTGCGAGCACACCTAATTACTAAGAGGAAACATCAGCTTAACCCATCCAGTCATTTTAAATCCCTCAAGATGAAAATCAGTTGCGTCAATGAGCCATTATAGATCTTAGTAAATCAATTTAGCCACTTAATGAATGCAATAACTCAGATGAACATTGTTTAACACCTCTGCATTACAAGCTTCTTTTTAGTTAGTCACATTGCTGACAATAAAACAAAGTCTGATTGACTTTGTAGGTTTGCAAACAGATCTGTGGGCAAAACGTTTGTCCAGTTATTGAGAACTGCTTGTTCCAGGTTGCATCTAGAATATGTACAAAGTTGATCAAAAGTTGTCAAAGTTGATCAAATAAATACATTGTTTATTTTATCAGATATATAAAAAAACTGAACAAAGCACAGGAGGTTGATTATTCAGTGACCCGAGGCAGAAAAGTTTGGGAGATAAATTAAAAATCTCAAAAAGGCACTCTGTCATAAAAACTGATTTGCCTGCTATTCAAGTTCCAATAAGTAAGAAAAATCTGATACATGATATAGAATACATATATGACAAGGGCAAATATGGATGAGAGCCTGTCGTACCTTGATCTGGGTGCTCTGGTTGAGTCGACACTGGATCAATTCTTCCAATCATCGGGTCCTAGAAGAATAGTAAAAAGTTCAAGGACAGATAGACTGAGATTCAGAGTATTATTAGCAGTAATATCATCTAATGTAAAGGTCTTAACCCAAAAAGAGATGTGAATAGGCTCTGTTCAGAAAGTGTTTCATCTAACATGAATAATGGATTACTTTTAGCTCTATATTTTAAAGGTTATAATGTTGTAAATCATTTCAGCTAAATATCTGATGAACACCAAATTTAGATTTTGGATGAACTATTTTACTGTCGCAATCAAAGTAAAATGCGAAAATAAAAGAAAAAAAGTCCCAATTTGTGAAATTTTGCTGCAATGCTGAGCCTTACAACAAACCACATAGGTTTGTTTCACTTACTTGTTTGTCTAAATAAATTGACAGAATGATACAGTTTTATATGCATTTTACTTGATTTCTATATAACCATAGAAACCATAAATGCTAACTACATTGATATTAATTACAATATATCTTTTTTATTTATTTTAAGTCATAAAAGTTCAAAAGTCTCTAATGACCCCCAGTAACACCCCAGGGTTTTTTTAATGAGTATTTCAATGAGTGCCATATGTTACAAATGGTTAATTTACTGTTTACTTTAAAAGATTTGACATTACTGATAAGATAATAATAAAAAGGTCTATAAAGATCAACAGAGAAGACAAATAGTGCAAATTATTAGGAAAGCCAACTTCTGACCATGCAAATGCCTCACCTGTATTATCTGTTTACCACACTCGACTGTGACCAGTTTATGGCATTTCTTATGCACCAGAAGCTTACAGTTGATGCACTTGTATCCTTGCCTGCCCAGACCCCAGATACGATCTGTGCAGATGGCACAATGAGCACGCTGTAGAAAACACAGGAACAGGCACATTAAAGTAAACAGAACATACTACAGAGAAACTAATGTAACAATTGAGTGTAGCAACAACAAAAAGACCATATACCCTGTTAAAGCGTTTGGCCTGAAACGCATGTCCAGTGGCATAGTAGAGTTTCCTCCAACGTCGAGCTCCCCGCCGGTATATGGACTCTGAGTACAAGTCAATAAAGTCTATTCATCAAAATCAATACACTCCAAAATGCATGTTTTTCAGCACTATAAAGAGCAAAATGAAAAAATTATGATCTAAATATGATATAAATATCAGAAAACACACATACTGTCTTCTCCAGGACAGGGCATGCCAGGTTTTTCAGGGACACAAGGAAACACTGTGGAGAGAGAGAGATTGTGAATAAAGCAGCTCC
This sequence comes from Danio choprae, assembly GCA_903798125.1. Taxonomy (NCBI): domain Eukaryota; kingdom Metazoa; phylum Chordata; class Actinopteri; order Cypriniformes; family Danionidae; genus Danio; species Danio choprae. Next base: position 2,115,944 of record CAIGQW010012753.1, on the reverse strand, counting down.
TGAATGACCTCACTGTGACCTCTCCTCATCTGACAGCGGATAAGACTTTGGGTCAACAAACAGAGTCTGTCCAGGCATACAAGGTCAGCCGGTGTGGACGGTGTCTATTGACGGACAGTCGGTGGGGGTGTTTTTCTGAAAGCCCTTGTGGCCAGCCGTCATCTCCTCAGCATGACTAATGAACTCACCCAGCAGGCAGAACAATGCATCTGTCAATTAGGCTTGCATGATACTTTGAGAAATGCGATACTGTTGTTGTGTTTTACCATAACAATATTTCTTGTGATATAACATTTACCAAGAGAAATTACATTTTTATTAGCTATTGTTTTAACATTTTTATGTAATGATCATACTACAGATCTATTTGTAATTCCTGTTTATAGTAAATAACTATCTGTATATTCTGTTCATAACTATTTGCATATACCACATTATTAATAGCATCTATTTGTAAATCTCTGATTACAGTTAATATAACTTGTACATTATGTTCACAGTGCATCCATCTGTAAATATTAACCATAGATTTCTATAATTGCACTCATATCTTATACTGCACTCCTGGATAGACCTAAATTGCATTTTGTTCCCTTGTACTTGTACATGTGTAATGACAATAAAGTTGAATCTAATCTAATCTACTAAAATACACAGGTCTAATTAATTAAATCTAATTCAAGGAGAAAAAAAAAAGAAAGAAAGAAAAATAAAATCAGGCTATGAACATTTAGACCTCAACAGATATTTAAACCTCAACAGATATCCTGATTCTTATCTTGTTGTCATTTCCCTCCTCCTGATATTAGGATTTATTTTTAAATCTCTTCTCTGAGGCACTTGGCTCACCTTTGGGCATAATAGCATCAACTCGGTGCAAAAATAATTACAGGTATAAAAAAAGATAAATCCTATATAAATAATGAATGCATAGAACACAAATGCTTGGAACATAAAATAAATTGAACCTTTGTGCAATACGGATATTGCATATACTATTAACGCGATAACAATAATTTTTCAATATAATGAGCAGCCCTACTGTCAAACATTGCCTGAATACCTTCTTTCTTGTCCACTAAGCATCTAAGGACCTGTATGATGCTGCAGGGGTTGTCATAAATAAATAAAGACATGTACCCCCCGAGCCATAAGATCAAAATGTGGAGATTCATCTGAGGGTCTTGACATGCTTGATAATGACTATCACCTGAGTTCATATCTAAAACAATTGCTATTTAAAATGCGTTTTACTACTATTTTATAAAAGAGCATCAGGTTTGTTGTGGTGGTTTTAACAGCTCTAAAGAAAAACAAGCATAATCACATTGTATGCTAGACTATGCTACTGTTTATTTAAAACCTCTTAAACATTGTTGCCATTTTTCTTTTAATAAAGTTGTCAGTTGTCATGGCAAATTAAAAAATAACTACATCTTGAATAAAAAAAAATTAATTATATATAAAATTTCAAACTTATAAAAATCCAAACACACTATAAAAAAAATTTACATCTGTAAAACATTGACGATAACCAAAAATTAAGGTTAAAACAACGACAGGAAATGTATTTGCCATTTAAAATGCGAAGAACACGAATAATTCTAAAGCCAAAAGGTCAACAAGAAAACCTTCGCATTTAGATTGTGTTACGTTTTTCACATTGTTCAGGGTAATGTGCTTATAAACTGTCAGAAAAAAACTATATGCTTGTTACTATATTTAATAGTGCATCGAAATAATCTCAGCTTTTGCAATTTGAAAAATAGCGCCCTTTCAAATCACAATAATAATGAGGTATAATAAAGTTTAAAAACTATTTAAAGTACAGAAAACATCATTAACCAAAACTAACTCCAATTGGTTTGTTTCAATTATATAATAGGTAGGTGTGGCTCAGAGGCACTGCCCTCTTTGATGTGGAAGTCTGTGGCAAATTTCTTCTGTTGAGTTCATCAAGATTAGACATCCACACAGAGAGTTGCTTACCGGCAGAAACTGAAGCGTAGCTCTATTTAAAAACAACACTCACTGTTTGTCATGCTTGTTACTGTAAAACTGTTTGCTTTGAAGCAATCTACTCTATTAAGTGCTATACATCAAACAAAGGTAATGTAACTGATCTGTCAAATTACTTATACAGTAATTTTCTTATAGCGAAGAAAACCAAAGTACATATTTACATACTAAACTAAGAATAGCTCTCAGCAGTATAGGACGATGATGGGATGTTCTCTGCTCAGTTTACTACTGCTCTGGGCATTTTAAACTTTTTCCAGAACGAAATAAGAACTTTGCTGCGAGTACATCAAAGCCTTAAGACCTGGTGTAAAGCTTCATTCCTCATAATTCTTTCAAGAATCGTGAGCACAAAAGCATACGCACTCTAGCTAACCCACATCAAAAGCCAAATCCCAGCATACCGTGAATAATGAGCTCTGAGTCTTTGTTGAGTTCATATAGACGTAAGGCCTCCTCCAGCTCCAGCTGAGAAGAAACAGTGCACGGATCCCCTGCAACGACAAGCATAGAGAACGCTCAAATCACAACTCTCCACCAAAGACATCAGCATAACTGACACAGCAAAGAGACAAACGGGGGAGTGAGGGAGAATTTAAGCAGGCCTGAGAAAGAGAAAAAAAACAGAATGCTATGATCATATCGAGCGTAAAGCAAAAATCGGTTCGTTTGACATCATGAAGAAGTAACATGGCCCGTGGTGTTGTATAAAGCTGACGTCAATGCTGTTGTCTGAAGAGTAGCCTGTGGCACCGACTGCCTCTGCTTTCACAGACGTACACGGCCCTCAATCAAACATCAGAGAAGGCAATGAGTGATGGCGGCCATCGCCAAGGCTTGCGCAGACAGACGGGATTAACTTCTCGCCATGACGGCCCGCTCAGATCAGCTATGCTAATGAGCAGCGTGACTCTGGGCTCAGCATGGCAAAGATTTTGGTATTTAAATGAATTTTCTTCCATCTCCATTTCCCATCTCGCATGACTAATGCAGCAGTTAATCATCGCGCGCAGTCAATCTTTCCAGTATAAAACCCCACTCCCTGCTGTGTGTTGCATTCAGATTCGCATTATTCCTCATGTAAGAGCCATCTATTTTAGTTCTGCCATTGGAGTCCAGGGTAATTCGGAGACTCTAATGCAATCTGCCAAAAGTGGCTTCATTTGTAATATATAAAGTGCTGGTGCAAATGAGGCAGACGCTTCAGCAGAATGGCAGGAGGAAGCTTGTTGCTACGGCGACAGTTAAAGAAACAGAAGGAAAGGCCACATTTACACCTGGCATTTACATCTGTCTTGAGGGATTTGATCAAGCGGACAGCACTAAATGCAGGTTCAAATAAAGTGCAAAAGATTTTGTGATGACTTAAATCACATTTGTGGGTAGTTAAACACACACACTTTATATTAATATCATCAATGCTGATGCGTCCAGGACATATAACACAAAATTGCATATTGCATAAAATGTAATAGCCTATTAACATATCAGATAAACAACATTTCATTATGTTTTAATGCCTAATTTGACTTAACCATGAGTAATAAAATAAATCATGTCTAATTAACTGAATGAATTCAGACATTTTTGACAATAATATTATTGAAAAAAAAAGTGTATTATATTGTTAAACAGTAAAATAAACATTAAAGTATTCATGACGTGACCCTCATACTCAAGCAAATGGGACACTAGTGGGTTTTCAGCCTATAAAACAGTTCATTAAGATAAATGGGTTAATTAAATGTAATGGGCAAAATTCAGTTTTAACAAGTAAACACTTTCTTTGGTTTAACAAGTTGTGTGTAATCATGAAATGAGAGAGGGTCTCTTCAGTGAAATCTGATTACAAGAGGTCACAGGAGATGCATGTTAACCAGGTGTAAATGTCAATCTGTCTCAACTGACTGTGATCCGATCACCTGAGACAGATGCTAACACCTGCTTTGAATAAAGACCAGAGAAAGAGATAGACAAATGAAACAACCAACCTTCCTCATCAATCCATTTCATGGTGAAGAGCTGATCATTGTCCATGGAGCACATGTCCCGCACCTCACTGCAAAGCCCCTCATACGAGATTGAGGGCTCGAAATGTGTGATCATGATGTCCCTAAAACAGAAAAAGGTGACATTCATTAAAATTCTATATTTTATGAAACATTAGAGCAAAATTAGACAAATATCTCGCATCACAATAGATAGATAGATAGATAGATAGATAGATAGATAGATAGATAGATAGATAGATAGATAGATAGATAGATAGATAGATAGATAGATAGATAGATAGATAGAGACCACATATGAAGGACAATTTCTTTTTTACATTTTAAAAGTACATACTCAGAAATGTCCTCATTTATATGTGATCCTATTTCTCACTTTATTTAGAACTTCAGGGCAAATGTTTGATTAATAATGTAGAAATAGAAAATACATATTAATAAAAAATATAAAACACTTTTAAAGTCATAAAAATAAAAAGAATTACTAAATAAAATGTAAACTTTCAAGAGTGCAACTTTCTCAAGATGCTTTTATTCATGTTTCTGTCTGCATCATGTAACAGCGTGTAATATTGTGCTCATATAAGTTATGAAAAAATATTACCGTAAACAATATATTTTGTAACACCAAAAAATAAACAATAGAGCATAATATTTTTATTTTGTCCATTCTATATATTATCACATAGCACAGCCCTATCAAAAACAAAATAAATCATTAGAGACATACTAAATGAGTGGTAATTAAAGAAAACTAATTGCTATCAGCATATTTTAAAAGACCAAAACAGTATAGTACAGTTTCTAGGAACCCATGTACAGTACATTCCCATAGTAGGAGGAACACAGCAGCTTCTTATTCTCTGTTGTCTACTGAGTTCACACTGTTTTGGTTAATTATTAACAGCAGGGAGTCTTTCCTGTCTACGAGCCAGTGCACTGACCCACACATGCCTGCGAGCGGCCACTGCGACCATCCCACACACCACCTTATGACGAACAAAAACAAAATGCTGCTTTTATCCAGGACTATTACGATCAAGCTACTGTATGAGACATAAAAGGAAGTTATGCATGTCCTGTGATGAATATCTCTGAGATTATAATAACTCAGCAGTCAGCACTACTAAACTAGTGTCTTAGTTCATATTTACAGAGAGAAACAAATTTCCTCTTTTCATTGCATGAATGATATAACATTATTCTGGCATATAACTAAAGGTTTTGTGCCCACTATCTTAGTAGTAAGAGTTGCACCCTGTGAAAGCTCAGCATCTCTGAAAGGAAGCAGTGAAGCCACATTCCTCTGTAGGGCATACATGGATCAGTACACACTGCTTTTACAACAAGCATGATGAGCAAACACTCAATCCCATGGTCAAATAGGACTTACAAAACACTCAAACACAATTTTCTGAACCTGAACTTGTAAGGAAGCTCACACGTACTGAAGTCAAGTAGAAGGAAATAGTACACAAGGAAAATGACCATTCCTTGAAAGCGTGTATTAAAGGGACAGTTCACTGAAATTATGTCATCATTTAAGGTGCTTTCATAATAGTTTAGTTCATACTATGTTTTAACTTCAAACATAGTTTAGTTCTTCGTTCTGATGAGATTATAAAATATCAGGTGACACTAGATTAAGCACACATTCAAAATATGAAGTTATACTCTCTAGCATCTTTAAAAACAACAACAACACAAATTCAATATAGAACTTCCTAAATGGTAAATATGCAGTCTGCGGCACTTTTCACCAATGCTAACGTCTGCTAACCAACTAGGCCTTTAAAATTGCACTGAGAACTTGCATGGTTTTCGACTCTGGTATTAAACTACACCTGGCAACATCATGACTACATTTAAAAACAAGTATTTGCTGCACATCAAGACTGCCAGATTTTACACTGATTTAAATTGAACTGCACCAACAGACGGGGGGAAGCAGTTGGAGGGGGACAATAAATATTTGTTTATTTTAATTTCAAAATAAAAGAGCTAATATTGTACTTGAAATTAGGGTTGTCAAAAACATATTGACCAATCAATACTGATTTTTTAAAATTATTTAAATGTCCATCTCATTGTTAGACATTACTGTCAAACAGATAACATTATTATTTATTAACATGGCAAACTTTAAAAATATATACTGGCATCATCTGTATTAAAGAGAAAATAATTACTTTATTAAGTGAATAAAATAGACAACAATAACCTTACTTACTGGAGTTGCACAATGGTTAACATTGTTTTCTCTTACCGGACAAGAAACTTTGTTATTAACAATACAAAGAGTGATTTTTAAATCATATTTTTGGGGGGGACAACACTCAGACCCTCACTGACTTCCCAAGAATTACGCCCATGCCAACATAGCAACTATCGCAGTTTGTTTTAATCAAATTAAACCTAAAAAGTATAAATGCACTCATGCAACATGTATTTTTTGCTATAAATGCTACTATATTATTCAATGTTGATTACATGAACAAATGAAACATTAATTGTAAAGTCTTACCATAAACATAGTACAATTGGAATTATTGAAACTATTATTAGCAATTTAGTGTCCTCGCAAATTAGAGATTGTTAATGCATACGAAAAATCAAGAAAAAGATTAAAGAAATTTATTTTAAGTGACCATTTTAAACCATTGCAAATAGGTAGAGAAGGGGCAACGAGCTAAGCACATCTCTACTGTCGAAAAATGTTTTAGCTTAATAGTTGCAATATAGGTCAAATCTGAAAGGCTTATTACAGACATGCTACATGTGACCGAGAGAAAGGATCATGCATGAGTGATAGAAAGAGCAATAAGTGAATAAAAGGAAGAACTGAGGGCCGAGGAGGAGAATAAAGACTGAAATTCATCTTCGCCAGGCTTCAGGGGCTTTTTAATCAGAATATAAAAGGTGCTGAGAGTAACATGTCCTTCACTTTATTCAATGCTCTACTGCATTCAGGCAGAAACCTGACATTAAGGCCTCCACATAACCCCTGATCGCCTCAATCACATCCACAGCAGAAGTTTATATAGAAAGGGGGGTTGAAAATGGTTCAAAGACTGTCTAAAATGACCTACTGAAAAACAACAGAAACCAGAGAAAACACACATTTAGACGCAAATGGTGGGTTTCAAAATAGTCCACACCCTGAAATTCTGAGCGGTACAGACCATCAATTCATGCTCATTCCAGAGTTTTCGAAAGGATTACATATCCTAAAGGATTTTTTTTATTCACTGAAACACAAACTTCAAAACCAAAAGATTGTACTGTGGGATGGTAAACCTGTCAGTTTCTTACAATGTTGGTAAATAAACTCTTATCAACAAATTCACCTGGAACAGAAACTGACGAGAGTCAAGACAAATGCACATATACTATAGAACCCATGAATAGTATAAAAAGCAGTCAGTCTCCAACAGGTCTGACAAAAGATACTTGTCATACAAGTTTTTCAGGTGCATGACAAGAGGAAGCGTCATCACGAAGAAATAGCTGACTGAAAATTAGTTATACATAAATGTGATTATTCACATGGAAGAAAAATATTTCATATTAAATACACGTTTTTCAGGTCACTTTATCTTTCCCTAATTTACACTGTTATACAGAATCTTCTTAATGTGACAGATTGCAAATCGGCTCCGTGACAGGGAAAGCTCTAAAATTAAACAACACATCATATAAACCATTATTATCTTAACAATAAATCACCGTGTTTATGTGAACAACTATAGGTGAAGAGGAAAGACAAGTTACAGAGAGAGTAATGAAGAAACAGCTCACTTGTTATGGTTAGTTTCAGTTGACAACTTGATCAGAGTTTTGTTTTGAGCTTAGCTAACACAGCTTGCTAGCTGGCTTTTCATTAATTTCTGAAAATTCGCAACGTTAAGAATAAGTAAGAAAGCAATTATATCTAATATGGTCTCACTGGCTACTTACCCTCTGTAGTAAGCTTTTACCCGGACTTGGTGCGGGTTTTCTCCGGGGTGGGACATAGTGCTGTCCCGCAGCGTGGGCATTATGGACTCTCCGTACTCCTGCTAGCTTAGCTAATGATGCTAGCCCGCTATGGTCTGACGAGGAAAAACCACCGGAGTTTTAAAACTGAACGTATTCCTTGCCCGGTAGAATAAACAGCCTGACTGAAATGTAGTTGGTTAAGTTTAAACGGAAATTAATCGGACTACTGGAAGTTCTGTCTGACGGGGAAACACTCCCTTCTTCTGTCGCGCAGGCCTCGAGACGGACTGATCCAAACAGCGGAATGTGGAGGGGGAGGATGAGGGGGATTTCCAGAAGAAAAAATATTACACAGTAACAGCGACTGATTGTGTCTCACAAAAAAATGGTCAATATAGTTTAAAAAGGGTACAATGATTAGGCATCTGCTGTATTACTGATGATGGAGTATTATGGCAATATGGTTCAAAGGGTCCAGTTGAATGGGAGAGTCTGGTAACATTCCGATTATACCACACAAATATTGAAGAGGGTGGAGAAGAGCAACCTTTATAGGAAGTACATTGTACTGCTTTCTGTGGGTCTATGAATAATTGTAGGGATGCAATTTATAAGCAAATTAACGCTTCTGTTTAGTTCTGACCTTCTTTTGAGAGAGAACGTATTAAAATAAATAAATAAATAAATAAATATATAACCTTTTCCAACGGCAAAGACTTTCATGACTTTTCATAGCCTTTTAAGATTTGCATAAGTGCAGTTCCTTAAACTGTACATTATTAACAGTGACAGTTCTTGGTTCAATTCTAACTCATGAAGTAGTTCAAGCCATATTAATTCAAGTAGGCTACTTCAAAATTAATTCCCACAACACCTGTGTCGTAAAATCACCCATACAAAAAAGATTAGGTATAAAAGAACCGACTCATCTCAGCCTCCCGGGGAAAGCCTATGCCAGGGTACTGGAGAGGAGGATCCGGCCGATGGTTGAACCTAGGATTCAAGAGGAACAATGCGGTTTTCGTCCGGGCCGTGGTACACTGGACCAGCTCTATACCCTCACCAGGGTGCTCGAGGGTTCGTGGGAGTATGACCAACCAGTCTACATGTGTTTTGTGGACTTGGAGAAGGCATTCGACCGTGTCCCTCGTGGTGTTCTGTGGAGGGTGCTCTGGGAGTATGGGGTCAGAGGCGCTCTGTTAAGGGCTGTGTCGTCCCTGTACGAACAGAGTAGGAGTTTGGTTCGCATTGCCGGCAATAAGTCAGACTTGTTTTCAGTGCACGTTGGACTCCGGCAGGGCTGCCCTTTGTCACCAGTTCTGTTCATAATTTTTATGGACAGAATTGCAAAGAGCAGCCTTGGGCTGGAGGGGGTCCGGTTCGGGGACCACAGGATTTCATCTCTGTTATTCGCAGACGATGTGGTTCTGTTGGCTTCATCGAACATGGATCTTCAGCATGCACTGGAGCGGTTTGCTGCCGAGTGTGACGCGGCTGGGATGAGAATCAGCACCTCCAAGTCCGAGGCCATGGTGCTCCACCGGAAAAAGGTGGTTTGCCATCTCCAGGTTGGAGGAAAGTCCTTACCCCAGGTGGAGGAGTTCAAGTATCTTGGGGTTTTGTTCACGAGTGAGGGAAGGATGGAACGTCAGATTGACAGGCGGATTGGTGCAGCGGCAGCAGTAATGCGGTCGATGTACCGGTCCGTTGTGGTAAAGAAGGAGCTGAGCCGAAAGGCAAAGCTCTCGATTTACCGGTCAATCTACGTTCCTACCCTCACCTATGGTCATGAGCTTTGGGTCATGACTGAAAGGACAAGATCTCGGATACAGGCGGCCGAAATGAGTTTCCTTCGCAGGGTGGCAGGGCGCACCCTTATAGATAGGGTGAGGAGCTCTGTCACCCGGGAGGAGCTCGGAGTAGAGCCGCTGCTCCTCTACATCGAGAGAAGTCAGCTGAGGTGGCTCGGGCATCTGTTTCGGATGCCTCCTGGACGCCTACCTAGGGAGGTGTTCCAGGCATGTCCCACCGGGAAGAGGCCTCGGGGAAGACCCAGGACACGCTGGAGAGACTATGTCTCTCGGCTGGCCTGGGAACGCCTCGGGATCCCCCCGGAGGAGCTGGAGGAAGTGTCTGGGGAGAGGGAAGTCTGGGGTTCTCTCCTAAGACTGCTACCCCCGCGACCCGGCCCCGGATAAGCGGTTGAAAATGAATGAATAAATGAATGAACCGACTCATCTAGGAGTTGCTGAACCCTTAGTAGAGGACAAAGCTTTTACCTATTATCATAAATATCCTGTAGCACCTAAGACTAAGGAAACTCATTACAGAAATTTGTTTAGGGTATACCCTGTGAATGAGTTTATTCAAAAAAGATTTAACTTTGATGTTGACGTGTAGCTTTTGTTCAAATCTTCCAGAAACACTCGATCACTTTTGTTTTTCTTGTGAATTCACTTCTAAATACTGGTTTGACATTTATACATGGCTTTCATTAAAGATGATTTCAGTCCCCTTTCTTGTTCCAGAAGATATTTTCTTTTACAAATGTGATTTACATTTTTCTTTCGTTGATGTTGTGAACTTTATTTTACTAATGGGTAAATATCATATTCATTGTTGTACATGGTAAAAATGCAGGCCCTCTTTTAGGTGTTTCTTTCTGAGGTAGGGAAAGTGACTCAAAGCTTCAAATACTTCAGAAACCAAAATAAAATAACAGAAGCTCTTTGTACTTCATTTTCTAAATATTTATTATTATAATGTTTTTTTTGGTGTATGTCTTTTATAGTGCTCATTGCTCCTTGTTGCAGTTGTTATCTATTTTTATTTATTTATTTATTTTTAGGGTTTTTTATGAGAACAATTTTATTTTATTTTAACTGGTAAACATGCCTTGCGATGTTGATTGTTCCCTGTTTTGTGGTGTACAATTTTTGCAAGAAAAATTATAATAAATAATAAAAAAATAAATACAAATAAAAGAACCGGCTCATAAGATTCAACTGTTTGTGTATCGATTCTTCTGTTGCTCAGAATCGTTTTGTAGTGCCACACTCTGGTGTAAGACGCCATCTAACGGCGAAACCACTGCTACTTTAAAAGTGTCACGACTCGGTTCACTTGGCTGTATATGAAGTATTATGCATGCAGAATGTTTTTATTCTAAGCACCTTATTGAAACATGTTATTTTAAGATAATTATCATAACGAAGAAAAGCTGATGAGCTGGTAGGCTGAATATTTTAAAACATATGATTCTGTTTTTTTTTTTATTACACATTTTAAAGCAAACCAGTGTGCAGATTGAAACAGATGTGCAGCTCAATGGATTCATTTATATGAAAACTCATTCATTCATTTATTCATTTTCCTTCGGTTTAGTCCCTTTATTTATCAGGGGTCACTACAGTTGAATGAGCCGCCAACTTATCCAGCATATGTTTGACGCAGTGGATGCATTTCCAGCCGCAACCCAGTACTGGGAAACATCCATACACACTCATTCACACTCATACACTACGGCCGATTTAGTTAATTCAATTCACCTATATCGCATGTCTTTGGACTATGGGGGAAACCAGAGCACCTGGAGAAAACCCACACCAACACAGGCAGAACATGCAAACTACACACAAAAATGCCAACTGACTCAGCCGGGGCTCGAACCAGCGACCTTCTTGCTATGAGGAGACAATGCTAACCATTGAGCCACCATGTCGCCTAATTGAAAACTCATTTGTTAAAAATGAAGTGTAAAGCTTATGTGTAAACCTCATGAAATGATCAGGTTACTGAATCATTTACTTTGCATGCTGCAACTATAGTGAAATGCAAGTGAAACGACTCTAGTCCTAATTCAAAGTAATTGTTCATGAAAGAAACTCCTCATATAAGTCAATATACGGAGTAACATTTTAAAGTAAAGGGTACCAAATGGTTGATTTTTCCTTTTCCTTTTTTTTGTCCAAATGAACCTTTTCCTGTTATATGAACATTCTGTCTAATAATAGTTTGCATGTAAAGGTTTTTATACTATAAATACCAATTAAGACTGTAATTCTGTTCGACTCATGTTAATTTCTAGTGCTTTTTACAACGTATATTGACAAAGCAGCTTAACATTGATGAAGAAAATAGTATAAAAAGTCATTCGGGTTCTTGAACATTCCAGCAAATCAGGCAGGCAGGAGAGTAGTGAATGCTGGTGTAGTCGCAGTTAAATTTAAATAGATTCAGTTCAGTTTAGTATAAATGTCACTCTTGATGTTCAGTTCAGTTTAACCCAGTTAATTTAATATAAATGTAGATTTTTAAAGACAAGCCTATGTTTAGTCTATGTAGGAAGGACAGACCACTTCAATTAATCATCTAATTATTTTTACTTAAGAGCATTTAGCAGTTTTCAACATAGATGTGACTCTTGACCACAAGAAGCCATTCATTAGTGTCAGTATTTGGAAATTGAGATTTATGCATCACATGAATGCTGAATAAATAAACTTTTCCATTTATAGACTTTGTTGTGATCTGAGGGTTAAAAAAGAAAATAAAGACCTACTGAGGGAGAAAAAGTTGATTTGCTTAGCAATCTAGAGGACTCAATTAAAAAGTGAGTTGTCATATATTTACAGTAGTAAATTCTCCATATCTCCAGGGAACATGATTTTCTTAATATTCTTATGACTTTTGGCATAACAGAAAAACCGACAGGCCTAATTTTAACCCACATATTTTTTGCCAAAGTTTTTTTTGACAGGTTTTGTGGTCCAGGGTGAGTGTCACATATTCAGTATAAAGATTAGCTAATAAAAACATTATAGACTTTATTAGGCTATTATAGCCCACTGTTGGTGAGAGAAGCGCTGCACGAAGTCCTCCTACACAGCAAGTGGTGCTGCTGGCTCAGAAATGTCTGTGTAGAGTTGTGTTTTTTATCTCCATCTTCGAGCGCGCTGTCGCAGTACAGCATGACTGAATCACACACAGCAGCAGCAGCGCGCAGCTCTCATATGACCAGACAGGTAGCCTACACACACACACGCACACACGCACCCGCTGATGCGCCTTTATCACTGCATGCAGGACACAGACGCGTCATGATCGCATCATTGGCCAAAGCTGGAGACGTACACACTTAATAATAATAAAAACATATGTCGTAAAAGATTCCCGTTTTAGATTAAATCAGTGTCCCACGAGAAGCTGTCAAAGGTGGGCGTTTCTCTGTGTCACTGGGTTATTAGAAGCACTTAGAGATGAAGCACCTCAGATGATGACTGACTGAGCAGCATGAACCATCGGCCTGACCAAATATTTCACAGCGCATTTCGTAAGTTTTCGTTGTTTTATTAAGTGTTTCTGATATCATTTCGATAAAGGTGAGTCTCTAAAGTTTAGAGATGTGTTTATAGATTTCATAGTCCATAACACGTTAATTGATCATTTTTTGCATGTGTCGTTATGGAAAGGACACTAAAGTTTATTGATTTTTAATACAAAATACCTTCCTCAATTATTCCCGACCTATCTTTCTCATTTCTGTCCTGGCTACGCAGACGATTCTATACCATTTTAGCATAAAAATACATATATATTTTTTATATAGGCTGTATTTGCCTTTAAATGAGTTGTATATTATTCCATGCTTAATTGGTTTGTTATGGCTACTTATAGTTTGTATTTTAATTAGGGATACCTGTTTAAAATACGTGTTCGTTTATTTATTTAGTTTTTGCGACCAATTATGGTTGCTAGCGGCAGCACGGTGGAGCAGTGGATAGCGCTCTCGCCTCACAGCAAGAAGGTCGCTGGTTCGAGCCTCGGCTGGGTCAGTTGTCATTTTTGTGTGGAGTTCGCATGTTCTCCCCGTGTTTGCGTGGGTTTCCTCCGGGTGCTCCGGTTTCCCCCACAGTCCAAAGACATGCGCTATAGGTGAATTGGGTAAGCAAAAATTGTCCGTAGTGTATGAGTGTGAATAGGTGTGTATGGGTGTTCCCCAGTGATGGGTTGCAGCTGAAAGGGCATCCGCTGCGTAAAACATATGCTGGATCATTCCGCTGTGGCGACCCCAGATTAATAAAGGGACTAAGCCGAAAAGAAAATGAATGAATGAATATGGTTGCAGGCTACAAAAAGAGAACAGAAAGCAATGTTTAGAATTGCTTGTTTACCCTAATTAACTATTTCCAATTTCGGAGCTTGTGTGAATGAAGTCAAAGGAATAAAACTTAAAAATTAAAACTAGTCATTTAACAAAAATAACCTCACTGGAAAGACTGAATTTATACAAGGGAGATCATTAACCGCACGACTGTTTCATTATTTTATTTAAAGTAATTCATTATATTCCCAACCTTTTGTAACAGTGTGACAATATGAACTATATGGCTACTATTCAGATATGAAGTCTATACAGATATGTAACCTAATCAGAATGAGAACAGAATTTAAACCTTTGTAATATTAAAAAAATGTGAACTCTCCAGAAGACATTGGCGTACAGAAGTCTTAAACAAATATGCCTTTCTTATTTTAAAAAGAATAAAATAGACATATAGTTTATACATTCTGTTAAATCCAGATTTAAATATGCAAATAATTTACTTTTCATAATAATCTTAACAGATTAATTGTAAATTGATCAAATATTTAAAAAGTATTTAAATTATGAATCTAAAATGAATTGAAGATATAGTTAGATTGTACATTTTTATGAATTGTTTAATTGTTTTTTAATAACATTTTATGCTTTTGGAATTTTGAAAACTTAAAAATAAACTTAAATTAAATGTAATAATGCCTAATAAATGTGAAATTTAAACGTAATTTTGTTTGGTTAAAAAATATGCTCATCACTTTAATTTCCAGAATGTATATTAGTGTTATGTTTTTGTTTGTGCAGTGTAAACTCTCTCAGCTATAGCCTACTGTACTGTACTGTGCTGAGTGCATTTGTAATTCTTAAGATCTTGTTTTTCAGTGGCCCTCATTATCATTTATTTAACATTTGAGCTCAGACTATGATATGGGAGAAACTGAAAGAAAAACACAACACCATTATACATTATTATTATTATTATTATTATTATTATTATTATTATTATTATTATTATTATTATGTTGAAAAACTGTGAGAGATGAGATTTCGTCAGTAGGATGTGTTCTTGTTCTCTGTACCCTGGCCAGCTATTTTATTTATTTATTACTTTTGATTATTTTTATTTGGCTTGAGGAGACAATGCTATCTGCTGTACCTGTATAGGTTTATGTTATGTTGTTAGTTTTAGAATGTATTGTATATAAATAAATTACAGTTTATACAAGAATAGTTGCCTAAATGTCAATTTAGCATTTAATAAACAAAGGCTGTTATATACTGTATTCTAATATCTGTTACCCTATTTGAAGTTCATTTTTATTTTATTTTCAATCTTTAAATAAATTAGATACCGTAACACTTTTTAGCCCCCCCAAAATGAAAGAGAAATAAAAAAGTATAATAATTGTTAAAAATAAAGGTTTCAAAACAGACTTTTCACACTGATGCCATAGAAGAACATTCGGGTGGCTCACAGTCCTTTTAGTCAACAGTTCCATAAATAAAAACAGCCTTTTGTTTCTTAGTGTGAAGAAGAACATGGTAACACTTTACTTGAAGGGGGTGTTCATAAGACTGTCATGAAACTTCATTCAGTCATGTCATTTTAAATGGAAAGATGTCTTTGTTATGGCAACTTGACATAAACAAATGTATCACAACACGTCTTTGTCATGAAAACGTAACATTATCAAGTCAATAACACTTGTCATAAATCTGTCATAAACATGATTGTCATGATTCCATTATAATCGTGTCATCATTTTTATGACAGTGTCATTAATAATTTACTTGACCTCAAATAGAGTGGGACAAACTTAATTTGTCATTAAATGTAATTAAATATCAATGACGCTCTTATAAAAGTATTTGCAATAGTACTGACACTTTTACTTAGAAATCAGAATCAGAATGGGTTTTATTGCCAAGTGTGCTTACACACACAAGGAATTTGTTTTGGCTACAGACGTTTCCAGTGTACATAAAGTGACAAGTGACAACACAAAATGTTTCATTGCTTGTTTCACTAAATTTGCTTGTTTCACTAAATATTTATCAAAAAAAAAAAAAAAAAAAAGATAGTTATAATGGCATAACAATACAAGAAAATCCTGTATATGACAGATTTATGACAAGTTATATTGTCTTCGTAATGTCACGTTGTCATGACAAAGACACGACAGGTTATGATGTATTTGTTTATGTCAAGTTGTCATAAATATATCTCAAACAAGTCCTACTTTGCATAAAAAAATGAGAACTGACCTATTGACACTTAATGTCATAAACATGCTTGAAATCTCCTTCATATTCATGACGTGTTATGTCATGATTATAAAGGTCTCATAACACTCAAAAAAGGTCTTATGAACCCCCCTTTCAAGTAAAGCGTTACCTCTTATATTATTATTATGGTCACTTTACAAAAAGGTTTCATTAGTTAATGTATTTACTAACATGAACTAATTATGAACAATAGTTGTACAGCATTTATTACTTAATCATAGTTCAACATTTACTAATGCATTATTAACATCCGGATTCATGCTTGTTAACATTAGTTCATGCACCGTAAGTTAACATGAACCAACAATGAACAGCTGTATTTATATTAACTAATGCT
Organism: Danio choprae; assembly: GCA_903798125.1. NCBI lineage: Eukaryota > Metazoa > Chordata > Actinopteri > Cypriniformes > Danionidae > Danio > Danio choprae. The sequence continues at coordinate 2,099,215 of CAIGQW010012753.1, read as the reverse complement.
AAGTAACATGAGCAAATTATGTATTAAATGTATTGTTCATTGTTTGTTCATATTAGTAAATGCATTAACTAAAACCACCTTACTGTAAAGTGTTACCATTATCATTATTATTAAGAGTTTAAATGTAATGAAATGTAAATATAATATTAATTAAATCAATGACATTCAGTCAGTAACCATGCAGCAAGCCATGCAATTCACAAAGAATAGAAGGGAGTTATTGAGTCACTCAATACAGCATTTTATTTTTTCATTTCCCCCAAAATTATAAATTTGATTCTCTTTTTTTTTTGTCTTTTCTCAGTTGGCTAACAAACCACTCTGATGGGTGACATAGATAAACCGAGTCAGGAGGAGCTGGAGGGAGATGGCGGTGTGACAACAGCCTCCACCACCACCACCTCCAACACCCCCACAGGCACCTCCATTCCCCTGGGAAACATCTCTGCAGACAGACAGGCAGTCCAGGTAATTCTCTCACATTAGACAGATAATATTAAACAATGCTGCTTAATTTGACATTAAGAAGAAACAGAAAAAAAGCTATTTGATACTGTCTGAACATTCGATAAAGTCTGACTGAATCTCTTTGTTGTGGTTGTGAATTCCCTCTAGTGCTTATGAGACTTACGATGTGGTGTTTTGTTAGGTAATCCAGCAGACATTGCACAGACCACAAAGCATGACAGCTCAGTACCTGCAACAGATGTATGCAGCTCAACAACAACACATCCTGCTGCAGACAGCAGCGCTACAACAGCAGCAGCAGCATCAACAAAACCTCACCGCTACACAGATCCTGACCACTACAGACACGGTACGAGGATATATATGACATTATGTGCAATATAGTATAGCATTATTAGCATATAGCACTGCCCCCCTTGCTGGTACCAAGCTGAAGCATCATTTGCCTTCAGAAATGCCTTAAATGGATCATTAACTGGCCTATTTTTATTTTGTACATCAAAATCTGTACATCAAAAATTGTAATTCATCAAAATATAGAAGCCCTCCAAGCAATTTTGTGTTTAATAGACATCTAATAGACATCTAAACATAGACGTCTTGACTAAAACAGGCCTAAATTTGGGTTGTCATTGAAAATCTAATAGATCCCATCACTTGACTGTCAAATGCACAGATTAGACAAACTTCACGTGGAGTTATTCATTCCTGTCTATTTTTAAACTTTCCTTATTAGATTTTTCATGACATCCCAAATTCAGACTTGTTTTAGCCAAGCCTTCGATGTCTATTAGACTGCTTTGTCTGTGCACTGTGGCCTCACAACAAGAAGGTTGCTGTTTCGAGTCCCGGCTGGGTCAGTTGGCATGTCTGTGTGGAGTTTGCATGTTCTCCCCGTGTTCGTGTGGGTTTCCAAAGACATGCGCTATAGGTAAATTGAATAAACTAAATTGGCCGTAGTGTATGTGTGTTAATGTGAGAGTGTATGGGTGTTTCCTAGTACTGGGTTGCAAGCGGAAGGGCATCCGCTGTGTAAAACATATGCTGGATAAGTTTGCGATTCATTCCGCTGTGGTGACCCCTGTTGAATAAAGGGAGTAAGCCAAAGGAAAAAGAATGAATAATAAATTATAATATAATATATAATATAATCATTCCTGCTGCTTCTCAGGCTGCACAGACTAATGGCAGGCAGCTCACCTCGTCCCCTCCATCATCCAATGGAAATGGACCTCAGTTGGCTAGTGTGTCCCAAACATCAGTAAGGGCTTTCATTTTACATACTTTTGTGTTATTCGAGACATATGTGGGGAGGGTCCATGAACAGGTGTATGTATATAAATCAAATGTCACAAAATAGGCTCATGCAATATGCATAAAATGTGAAATGCGACAATGGAATATGGAGATCAAAAGCTTTCATTTCTGCTCTTATAGCAGCAAAACTATGCAAAACAATGTGGGTTTGTGTTCAAATCATGACTGGTTAGAGAATGTGCTTTTTATGTTATTTTGTTTGTTGTATTTTGTTGTTATGTTATATGTTTTTATTCATTTCAGAAGCAAAGCTTAAATCCTGTCTTGCCTGTGTACTTTAGCAACATGCCAATAGGTGAAATAACCATTCTAAAAAATGCAGGGTTGTTATAACCCAACATTGGGTCAAATATGGACAAACCCAACCATTGTGGGAAAAAAAGTGAAAATAAAAAACAAAACCCAACATTGCGTTTGTCCATGTTTGACCTAATCACTTGGTTGAAACAACTTTTTTTTAGAGTGTAGGTGGTTGTTTGAACACATTAGACCACAAGCTTATACACCTTGAAAGCTATAAAGATACTTTTTTTTTGACTACCTCTAAAAACTGTAGTCAAAAATGGACAAGCTCAAAGATTTCATACCGTGTATTTAGCATTGGCCATTGGAGCGACAAAAACCAAGTCTAAACAGGCCCACAATATAATTTGGGAATGTAAATTGATGCAAAAACAATTTACCAACATGACAAAACGAAATGATACAAATTGTTAGTCTTTACTTGAAGTTTCTTCTGAACATTACAAACATGAAAATTGTAACAATAAACTTTAATTTTGAGGTTTTTATTTTATAGACTGCATTTTTTTTTTATCTTAACTTACTTAACCTTACTGCAAGTGTCCAATATCAAGGACAGCAGGCTTAAAATTAGTTAAAATGCTCCAGAAGCTAAATAAATATGACCTGACATGTGCTGCTATTGTCATGAATGCAGGGTCCGAAATGGTTGGGTTTGTCCATATTTGACCCATGTCACCCAACATTGGGTTGCAACATCCCAGCATGTTTTAGTGTCCAACAAATCTGTTCTATTAAAAACAGATCAAAGAAAAAAAACAAACATTTAAGCTTTTTGAAAAACTGAATAAAGGAAAATCTCTTTCCTCCTCTAGATCACCATACCAACCTCTCCTGTAACTCAGCCAATGGGTCGCATCCAGGTCACTAGCTCCAGTAGCACAGGAGGGGCCATTTCCCAGCAGGCCATGCTTCTAGGAAACAGCTCTCCCACAGGCAGCCAGGCCCAGATGTACCTGCGCACTCAGATGGTAAGCAACTCTTTACTCAAAGCATTGCCCTCTTTAAGTCCATTGGCGTTCTCAAGTCTCCAGTGACTTGACTTGATGTTGTGTCATTGTCTCTTAACCTGTAGCTGATTCTTACTCCTGCTGCCACTGTAGCTGCCGTCCAGCCTGATCTGACTGTCGTGAGCTCAATCTCCTCTCAATCAGCATCATCACAGGTAAGACAAAAAAAAGAGTATCTACTGTATATATACACATGGAGATGTATTTGGGATTGAATGATATTCTAATAAATGGTGTTTCTGTTGCATTTATTTATGCATAGTATTTTGTGCATTCGATAGGGTTGCTGATGTATACTGGAAAATATTAAATACGTATTTGATTATGAATTATATTATAAAATTATAAAATGTGAAAAATAAATACATTAAAGATGGTAAATTATGGATTATGCACAGTTTGGTAATGTTTTTGAGATAAGAAAATCTAAAGGCTACCTTGAAATTTCCATGTTTGTTTGTTTTTTGCAGTTTTTAGAATTAAATCAGTTGTTCAGTGTATTTAGAAAACAATTATATCAAGAATTGAAGAGTTCAGATGCTAAGTCTCATCTACAATGTTATTCTAAAATGAGCATTTTCATCAGGCTCTTGTGTGTAGATTCAGTCATTTCACTTTTATGGCAATGGACAGGTTCTTTTCATTGCCTTTAAAGTGAAATAATTGAACATAAACGTAGGAAGTTGAGAAAAAAGTCCTCATTTTAGAAGAAACTTGTACTGATTGAATAGAATGTTAAATATTTATCAAATGTAATAAATTATATTTATTAGATTTATCAGTCTATATATCGGTAATCAGCTTCCAATTATAAAGGCTTATTGGTTTCAGTCAAAATTGCCATCGCAGTGAATCCCTAAGCTGATCATTATTAGTTCATATAATATCAGGTCTATTAAATAGTAAATCTTTATACATTATTACAATTAAAAAAAATTTTGTGTTCATCCTAAGATGATTCAATTCTTTAGTATTAGTATTGACTAAAGTCAACACAAAAAAAAACAAAAAACAACTCATTAGCCAGGTTTCCATCCTCAGATGAAGCTAATAATTTATCCTCACTCATTTTTCTTCGGCTTAGTCCCTTATTTATCAGGGGTCGACACAGCGAAATGAACTATTCCGGCATATGTTTTATACAGTGGATGTCCTTCACCACAACCCAGCACTGGGAAACACCCATACAGTCTCACATTTACACACACACACACACACACACTCATACACTTCGCCCAATTTTGTTTACCCAATTCACTTATAGTGCATGTCTTTGGACTGTGGGGGAAACCGACGCGAACACGGGGAGAACATGCAAACTCCACACAGAAATGTCAACTGGCCCAGTTGGGACTCGAACCAGTGACTTTCTTGCTGTGAGGCAACAGTGCTAACCACTGAGCCACTGTGCAGCCCTGAAGCTAATGTGACTTAGGTGTGTTTACATCAGTTTGTTACAGTGGCTGACTGCAGTATTGGTAATTAGTAACCAACAGTAGGCACCATCAGCATAAACACATGATTAGTCGCAACTCTTCTTCCCACAAGTCCAAATCTTTTAAACATTTTTGCAAATTTGATCTGAAATTTGTCTTTTTCATCACTCATTTCCCATGCATACTTCACAAAGCGCTTTAACACAGTACTGATATAAAGAGAGCTGGAGTTTCATCACTCTGAGTCGTGGACACAAAGAGTGCCCCACTATCTAGAGTATCAATAAAAAGATCGAAAATGCTCCAGGTTATAGCGTATGTTTTGTCCTCTGCAAGGTTCAAAGCTTGGCTCTCCGCACACATCTTCCTGGAGCTCTCACCGCTCCACAGAACATCCAGGTCAAGCCTCCACTCCAGGGTCAGACGCTGGTGTCTCCCCCTCCCAAGATGTCCATTTGCCCACTCAAGTCCACACAGCTGCCCCAGAACCTGGTAGAAACATCTAGAAGTGTGTCACTGTTGAGCAATGTGACCCAGTCACCATCAGCCCAACCAGTCATTCCTCCTTGTAAGTCAAATTCTTTTGTTTCTATCTCCATTATTTTCATTGTTTTTCCATGCAGAATGAAGTAATGTAGTAAATATCAGCTCTTGAAGATGCCAGGATCATTTTAATTGTTCAATATTTAATGATATTCAAGCCACTCTCTTAAAAGTTTCCAAAAGTGTTTTAGCAGTGATGTCTTAAAAGAAATATTTTACATTCCACAAATAACCTTTAAGTGAGTAGTTCCCTTTATCCAGTTAAAAAACCCTTTTGTGGAATGAAAAGATTTCATGTATGTGAGAGATTCTTCACCATCAATGCCAATAAATCAATAACTGTAATTTTCAGAGTATATTTTACTCATTTCTTTTTTAAATTTATGGGCTGAAATTAAACAATTTAAATAAAATTCAGCTTATGTTTGCAACCGTTTGCAATGAAGCATTTTATTCAGTGTAGCATGTGAATAATGAAACTTCTGAGGAAAAAAAACCTTCTAGAATTTTAACACATTGACTTTCCTAATTGTTTTTTTTTTTTTTTAATAAAAAGGATTAAAGAAATGTTGAGATCCACTGATGTTTCTCTATTTAGACAGTTCTGAACACTTCAAACTGAGCTTCTGTTTGTTGCTAATGTATGTCTCTACTGCAGCAACGTTCACACCTGTCCAGTCTCATCCACTGATCAGACACCAGCTGCACTGCCCATCCGGCCCGAGGGTTGCGCCGCAGCACCTGATCATCCAGCAGAGCTCTAGCGCTCACAGACAGGTCCATCCTATCACTCTGAGGGTCACAGCCCAGGACGGCTCTCCTACGCCCTTTACCCTGCATACCAGAACCACACCCACGACAGCCACTGTCCAATCACGGCACACCGAACTCCTCTCAGTGCCCTCCTCCACAAACCAACCAGCCAATCAGACTAAATCCACAGTTCCGCCAGCAGTGCTGCCTGATCCTCCACCTCTTCATCTGGGCCCGGTGCTGGAGCCAGTGTCCCAGTATACCCCTCTGTCCTGCCCTCCTCCTCTCAGGCTGGTCCAGCCACAGAGACTGGCTCTGCGCTCAGTTCAGACTGTAGAGGTGCAGTCAGACCACATGCCGCTGTCTGAAGAGGAGCTGCCGCTCCCTGAAGCTGTAGTTCAGCTGCCCTTTCAGAGTCTGCCACCACCACAGACTGTGGCTGTGGATCTAAAGGTGCAGCCGGCAACACAAACTGAAGCTGCCTCGGTTAGTCTGGGTTGAATTATTAATACAGCTGAACCTTACGTTCGGCCAGAAATGAAAATTCTATCATTGTGTTGTCTTTTTGTTTAAAACCATACTTTCTATTTATGGTAAAATAGAAACGGAGATATTTATCCGAGTGTTCAGGCTGCTCTTTTCCATCAAACAAAATTCCAACATGACGAATGTTTTAAATGAGTCCAAGCATCAAGTACTGAAATTATAGTCTAAAGACTCCATTAGACCATCAGACGTTTACGGTACAATTTTTTGCTATGCCTTTCAAAAATATGGAGTCAGTGAGATTTAATTTTTAAAGACACAAATAATCAAAATGTGTAACAAATTACTAAAGTGACAGTAATTAAGGTTTTAAAAAATTGTGCCATTGTTTCCACAAAAACATGAACCAGCACATCTGTTTTCAAAATTGATAACAGTAATTAAAAAACAAATGTTTATTGAGCATATAATTAGTATAATTGAGTAGTTCTGAAGGATCATGTTACAATGAACATTATAATAATGATTCAGAAAATTTAGCTTTGATATAATGAATAAAAGGGGCGGAGTGGAACACGGTGGTGCAGTGGAAATCGCTGTCGCCTCACTGAAAGAAGGTCGATGGTTCGAGCCTCGGCTGGGTCAGTTGGCATTTCTGTGTGGAGTTTGCATGTTCTCCCTGTGTTTGCGTGGGTTTCTTTTGGGTTCCTCCACAAGTCCAAAGACGTGCTATAGGTGAATTGGGTAAGCTAAATTATCCGAAGTGTATGTGTGTGAATGAGAGTGTATGGCTGTTTCCCAGTGATGGGTTGCAGCCGGAAGGGCATCCGCTGCGTAAAACATATGCTGGATAAGTTGGCGATTCATTCCACTGTGGCAACCCCAGATTAATAAAGGGACTAAACCGAAAATAAAATAAATGAATAACAAATAAAAGACAAAAAAATAGATATAAATGTAAAACTTATGTTTTGTAATACTACTTTACAATATTAATATTTGTACTGGGTTTTAAACCAAAATAGCAGCCTTGAGCCATATTTTTTATCAAAATAAATGTGTTAACATGTTTTTAATCGAATGGAAAAGAGCAACTTATTCTTTAGAAACAGCATTATTATGTAATACTATAAGATTACATTAAAATTGTTGCTTAAAAAAACACTGAGGATAAGTAAATGACAATATTTTTGGTTGAACTATTCATTTAAATATAGTATTACTTTAACTCTTCTGTTTATTGCAAAATTAAGGAGGTGACGCCATTGTTGGAGAGTGAAAACCTTACTCTGGTGACAGATGCAGAACATGTGTGTCCTCAGAATAGCAGAACGTCCTCTTCTCCAACGCTGTCCCAACCAGACGAACCACAGAGAAACTCTGATGTCGTAACAGATCAACCAGAAAACCTCACAGGTACCCTGAACATACACTGAAACCAGACAACGTGCTCACAATGGCCACAGTATATGCTGCATAATTTTCTAAACGTTTGTCTGGTTTGGTCACACCAGATTGTCTTTCAGTTCACTTCCAAGTGTATCAGGCCCTTACTGGTCTTCTTCAGAACTTTAACCCAGTGGTCCCATCCTGAGGGATATTAAGAAATAGCTCTATTTCTGCCATCTTATAAGCACCACCTATGTCAGAAAGGTGTATGCAAACTTGCATGCATTATTGTGAACATTAAATGAAAGTAACCACATTCTGCATGATAAAAATGTAAACAAAACTTTTTGTCAAAAGATTATTTGAACATTAAGGAATGTGTTAACTGTTTTCTTTAATGTAATTTTGTAATTGATAGTGGTTGAATTTTTCTCTGCTCTGGTTTTTTATGAGGTGAGGGGTTGTTGATTTTGAATGACACTTGACCACAAAACCTATGTTGCCATGTATATTTATGGCAAAACTAAAAGATATACTTTATAGATCAAAATTATAGATTTTTTATGCCAAAAATCATGAAATTATTATTCAAAGCTCATGTTGCATGTAGATATTTTGTGAATTTCCTATACTGTAAATATATCTAAACTCAATTTTTGATTAGTAATTTGGATTGCTAAGCACTTCATTTAGACAAATCTAAAAGCAAAATCTAAAGGCTCTAACCTGAACTCCCCTCTGTCCACAGCTGATCAGGAGCAGTCATGTGTACCATCGAGCAGATCAGTGATCCGGTCACCGGAGGAGCCCACATATGCCACCAGCTCCCCCCTTCCCCTCCTCTCCTCAGCGGTAAGAAGCTCCAGCAGGCTCCCCTCGGCCAGCCTTCCAGAAAGCCCTGAGGGTCGGCCCTCACAGGCCATCAGTAGACCCCACATCCTAACACACCTCATTGAGGGCTTCGTCATCCGAGAGGGCCTGGAGCCGTTCCCGGTATGTCCATTGGTTGACCATGTAGTAATTCACAGCTGCCATGAAGCCCTAATGACGCCCATGGTTCTCTAATAGATTTGAGCCATGAGGTCAAAGATCACAATCTCTGATGGAAGAGATTAAGATGGAGGGTGAGGGTCTGCAGCCAAACACGCTGATCAACCAGTCATAAAAATCACCTTTGGGACCGGTTGCAAAGTGCTTCACACTTTCAGAAGTCGAAACACAAAAAGCTTGTCTGGTGAGCCCATTATTGATGTGCTGGTGTTTTTCATAGGTGAGACGTGCTTCCTTAGAGATGAACCTGAAGACCACACTGCCAGAAAACAGAGAAGATGGAGAATCAGCCCTGATGGGTGCGGACCATCCAGACTTCAGTGACTCCGACATCGATGACCCACCAGCTGAGGATGGTAGGCTCATTAGCACTAGCTACGCTCGCTGCAGAGACACTTGGGCTCTAATGAGGGGGAGCTTGAGCTCCAGCTCCTACTCCTATAAGCTGTTTTAATGCGTACACCCACCCCACCCCTAACTCCAACCCCCAGTGACATCGCTTGTAAAGAAGTGTAAGCAAGGAGGAGCTGGACCTCAAGCTCCCCCTTGCTAGAGCTCAGCTCTGCACAAGTGGTTCCCGTTTTCGCGTGGGTTTCCTCCGGGTGCTCCGGTTTCCCCCACAGTCCAAAGACATGTGCTGTAGGTGAATTGGGTAAGCTAAATTGTTCGTAGTGTATGTCTGTATGTCCTGGTCCTCCAGGTTGGGGGTTGAGTGTTGGGCTACCAACCCACCTCATAAAAACTAGATGTTAAGAAACACCAATATGATGCGGCTAAATATCAGATTCTATATAAATGGCCTTGGGAGTAAGTAAGTAAGTATTTATATTTACTCACTTAGCAGACACTTTTATCCAAAGCAACTAACAAGTGAGGATAAAAGAAGCTCTTCAAATCATCAGAGAGTTGCAGTTTATACATGCTATGGCAAGTCTAGGTTATTTAAATATTCATCCAAGTATAGGGAGAGGAGAAAGTCTGTTTTACTGGGTGTGTAGCGCACACAATGTTTTCCAAAAGGTATGGGGAGCTTATAAGAAGGTGTCTAGTGCATACGGAGAGAAAAAGATCATGCATCAGCTACAGGTGGTTTCTCAAGCCCACTTATCTGCATGAAGCACACTGGGAATTGCACAATGTTTTCAGAAACATGGAGTATTGATAAGAAAGTGAACCCAAAAATGAGAACTCTGACATCATTTGCTCACTGAACCGTTAAAATCAACTGCATATTTGTTAAAAAAATGTTGGTAATATAATTTTTTGTAATTTTAAAAAGTATAAAGACAAAAAAATAATAATGCACCCCTAATATTTTCAATAAATGTGTTTCTATCTGAATCTCCTTTGCTTTCAGAACAGACAGTTGAAAAGCTGCCGGATGTGCTAGAATGTGAGTTCTGTGGAAAAAGAGGCTTCGCTCAGGCCTTCCTCAGATCCAAACGCTTCTGCTCCATGACATGCGCCAGAAGGTAAAGAGCTATGGTTAAGATTTATAAAAATTTATTATTTTCACAGAAGCTCCATTGATGTAATTAAAAACAGTAATACTGTAAAATAGTATTACAATATAAAAATAGCTGATTTCTGTTTTGTAAAAATAGCTGATTTCTGAACGTTTTAAAAATGTATTTATTCTGGGATGAAAAAGCTGAATTTCAGCAGCAAATTCTCTCGTCTTCAGTGATCAAACATAAACATAACTGTTTAAGAAAAAAGCATATTTTTATACATCTGCTCCGATAAACTTATGGGCACTACACAGATATGTAGCTGCATTACGGCTTATGGAACTATTGCAGTCCAGTCCGCCCCCTCCAACTTCACATCCTGTCTTACTACTGTATTATCGCAAAAAAAAAAAAGAGCAAAAATGTATTTAAAAAAAGGTAATAAATCTCCTGATTCATTTTTCGATTAATAGAAAGTTCAGATTAACAGCATTAATCTTGAAATACATCTAACTGACCCCAGAGTTTTTACAAACTCACGTGAAATAGACACATAGATTTATATAAACTACTAAACACCTTTGGGATATTCACCTTTTATTAATCTCATTTCATGTAGACTTACTGTATGTTTTAATTGAATAATGCTAATTCATAAAACTATACTGTAGCAAACACAGCCCTATTCATCTCTCACAGATTCAACCTGAGCTGTAAAAAGCGCCTAAACCGACTGAGAGCAGAAAAGGTTGCCCATTGGCCCCACAGACCCATGGGAAAGCGAGGAAGACCATCCAGATGCTTAAACGGCAGTGCTAGAGAACACTTCCCCAGGCCGGTCAGTGAAAACTTTAAAGGGATAGTTCACCCAAAAAGGATAGTTCACCATTTACTCACACTCAAGTGGTTCTATGAATTTTCTTCTTCCTTTTTAAAACAAAATAAGATATTCTGAAATCAATGGCTGGTGCCTTCCAACATTCTTCAGAATATCTTATTTTGTGTCAAACAGAAGAAAGAAACTCGAACAGGTTTGGAACACGTGGAGGTGGTTGGGTAAATGATGAGACTTTTCACTTTTGGGTGAACTATCCCTTTAACAGAGCTCTACAAACCAATGAAATCTCATAATTAATAAAATCTTGTGACTTACTGTGATGCATTATTTCCTCAGCAGCTCCAAGGCTCCCATCAAACCAGCGACAACCAGATGGTGTCCAATCCAGTGTGGATGGAGAGAGAGGAGGAGGAGGAGGAGGAAGATCCACCAGGTCCGATGACAACAAGACTGCGTTTACAAGCTGAAAGAGAGAAGGAGCAGGACAGAGAGCGAGAGCAGAGCCGAGTGGAGAGCAGCAGTGGCTCTGAGCTTCTCCTGGACTCCAGTCCTTCACAGTGGAGCGTGGAGCAAGTGTGCTCCTTCATCAGCTCTTTACCAGGTCTCAAGCGCATTACCCTAGATAGTGCTGAGGAGAGCCCTTTAACCTCAAGGCTCCGGTATACTTCAAACGCAATCGGAAAAAGTTATTTTTGAATTAGTTTTGTCAGTTTAAAACTTCACATCAAAGCAAACTTAGTAGTGGGGGGTTGTATTTACTCCCAAACACCTTTGAGCTACTATTGGTCCATTGCGTTTCCACCATCGGGGGTGTGTTCTGGAACTCTGCCTTCTTTGCCTTGTGTTTACTTCTGCTCCGAATTCGTTTCTCGTTCCACGGAACTCAGACAGGAGAACAACAACAACAACAACAACAACAACAACATGAACAAACTGGAGAGTCAAGTAGCAGAGCAGATGTTTACAGAATTTTTCTTCTCTCAGCTCCGCCATTGTTGTGGTGTTTAGGAGTAGACCAGTATACACAAGCAACTTGACAACAGGGGTTGGATCCAAATGCAGTTTTTATTTAGAGTGGTCTGGCAGGCAAGGTTCAATACAGGAGCAGTCAGTACCTTGTAGATAATCCAAAGAGTAGTGTATAAAAAGGCGAATGCTCGAGGCAGGTGGCAAAACAAACACAAACAGTAAAACAAACAAGGGTCAAAACACGGCTAGACAATCCACAAAATGCATCGTAATGCTCACTACAGAATAACAAGACTCAGCAAAGATGTGTGTGTTAGTGAAATGTATATAGTCCATGTAATAAGTCATGACGAGCTTAAGCCATGTGTAATCAAGAGGTGACCTGGACCTGGTGTGTGACTGCAGGACATGATGGGAAATGTAGTTCGGTTTAGTGGCAGATGTGATGTGTAGAGTGCCCTCTAGCGTGTCTGGTGGGCACTCAACTTGGTGACCGTGACAGTGACGCATGTACAACTCTGCCTCCTGCAATGCGGGGGTGTGTGAATGTTCAAAAACACTATACCATTTAGAACTTCTTTTTGCTCTCAAACAAAAAACGTTCGTTCTTCCATTTCCTTTGAAGTATACCATGGCCTTCATAGGGATACTTCACCAAAAATTGGATGTTTTGGTTGAGCTTCAGTTGAAGACAAAAGAAGATAATTTGAAGAATGTTGAAAATATGGAAATTCCCCCCCTACTAATTATGTCAATAAATCCCAGCTTCCAACATTCTGCAAAATGTCTTCTTTGGTGTTTAATAGAGAAAACCTATAAAGGGTTGGATCCACTTGAGGGTGAGTATATTTTCATTTTTGGTTGAACTATCCCTTTAAATCCACCTATTTACTCTGTCCCATATTTTATGAGAATTATGGGAGTAATTTCCTTAAACTGTAAATTATCAGTAAAGTGTGTTTTAACGGCATAGCTCACACAAAAATGAAGGTACTGTCATCATTTAGTTGATTCAAACCTTTATAAGCGTCTTTCCTCTGTTGAACACAAAGGAGGATATTGTTAAGAAAGCTGGAAACCTGTAACCATTGACCTCCAAACATACCTGCAGAGTTTTCACTATGTATATCGATGTTTTGTAATGTTTAAACGGATTAGTTTTGGTTATTTTGAATTAAAGTTGCACAAACCAGAAGTGTAATCCATAATTTTAAACGGTCACATGCAGAAAAAGATGGATACTTTTGAATGTAGTGTGAAGTATCAAGCAAAAGTATGTTGTGTGACATTGACAATATGTGGTATTAAGTATGTCTGAATTAAATTCATGCTACACCCATTATTAATATATAGAACTTTTTTTAGCAGACACAAAGTATTAATAATAATTACTAGTTCAATAGAAGCACCTACTGAAAGAGTGTGGTTTCAGATACAGCACTTGCAGTTGTTTTTCATTCAGGCCGCTTCTGCTGTTTCTATTTAAGCTTTGACTGGTTAGCTAAACCTAGTCGGCCTCTGCTGGTAGATACAGAAATTGCACCATTCGGATGCAAACAGCAGCATTCTCCTTTGTAAGCCTTTTAAAATGAGCAACTATTGCAAAAAAGATGGTACCAGTTGTGTCAGGTCACATTTTCATTCATTCATTCATTCATTCATTTTCTTTTCGGCTTAGTCCCTTTATTAATCTGGGGTCGCCACAGCGGAATGAACCGCCAACTTATCCAGCATATGTTTTACGCAGCGGATGCCCTTCCAGCTGCAACCCATCACTGGGAAACATCTACTCACATTCATACATTACAGACAATTTAGCTTACCCAATTCACCTATACCGCATGTCTTTGGACTTTGTGGGGGAAACCGGAGCACCCGGAGGAAACCCACGCAAACACGGGGAGAACATGCAAACTCCACACAGAAACGCCAACTGACCCAGCCGGGGCTCGAACCAGCGACCTTCTTGCTGTGAGGCGATTGTGCTACTCACTGCGCCACCGTGCTGCCCAGGTCACATTTTAGGCATTTGTGAAATGTGAAAGGATTTTTAAACTTTCTTTTGTAAATGTAAAATAGTTCTTGTCAGGGAAATTAATAACAAGAACCATTTTACAAGTCTCTATTAATACAAATGAATTACAATTAACAATTAAATAATTCAATTTACTTTATATTACTTTGCCACTATTGTTCAAACCACTCGGTTTTAGCAAAGAAAAACTTTGATTTTACTCATTTGCATAGTTCACCCCAAAAATGAAAACGTACATACTATCTCCCTAAAGTGGTTCGTAACCTTTATGCGTTTCTTTTATTCTAAAGATAATTTGAAGAAAGATGAAAACCTGTAGTGAATTAATAATATTTAAAATATTGCTCATCACTGCGTTTCTCCATTTGTCCCCAGGGTGTCATGATGTGGCTGCAGAGTTTGGCTGTCAGGAGATTGATGGACAGGCTCTGCTTCTGCTTACAGAGGATCACCTCATGAGCGCAATGAATCTCAAACTGGGACCTGCACTCAAGATCTGTGCGCACATAAATACTCTCAAACAAACTTAAGACCGTCACATCCTCCTAAAGTGCCATGACTTCCATTCAACCACAAACACTAGACCTTCTTCACATACCTCAAAGTTTATTGGTGGACTTGTCTTGGATTTCATTCCATTCAATCTGATTTTGTTTTGTTTAAATATGTAAATCTACGTTCTGACCTTGTGTACTGCATTTACAGTAAACAGACCTACTTGAAAGTCAGATAAAGAAAGTCAAAATTTGTGGAAGTTGGTACATAATGTGCAAAGTATAGATTTGTTTTTACATAACACTGTTTGAAGCGACCGAAAAGGAAAAGTCTCTGTGGTTTCAAGGTTTTCAGGAGCTGCGTAATATCATTTTTATATCAGCCTAGAAAAACAACAACTTTTCATTGTAAGTACAAAAGAGTCAAGCTTTAAATATAAAAATTATCAAAACTTTTTGGTTATTTGTGAGCGAGATGCTAATGGTCTAATCCGATTTAATGATTTATGCTAAGCTAAGCTAAAAGTCCTCCAGCCAGACCCGGAGATCGGCTGATTGGATTAAAAAATAATACAATTCAACTGTTTAACTCTAGAGGAGTTGTAAAATGAGCTTTTTTGTTCCTTTAAAATTAAAAGAAGCTCTTCAGAACACGTCAATGTTTACAAAAATAAAGAGTATATAACGTGTGTTGAAAAATAATGATTTATTGATAAACACCAATGAAGTCCTGTATAAAATCACTATGTACATTAGACCAGAACTGCAGTTAATGCTTTGGCAGCTTTTTTCACAATGGTGTAGAAAAAGCATCAAAGTGCTATGCTACTGTAATCTGTCGGGTGGCTAATTGTAAATGCAACATTTTGTCATGTTCTCTTACAAATAACAGCCAAATTATTATATTAAAATATTGTATTTAGGTGTAGCACAAAACAGCTAGTCATACACACTACACACATTATAAGCAGCAAGTATAAAACAGATTATGATCAACTTAATTTATATACAAAGCAAATTTTATTTTGCCGTGAAAGCCATTAATTTAACCATAATTAAACTGATTTCCTTGATACTGGTTAAATGAAGAAATTTTTAAATAACAGCATCAACAGGACTCATGTTTCTTTAAAAAATTCATGTTTCTTTAAAAATAGAAGCCAGTCACCGTCTATGACGCTGTGTGATTTCCTTGAGCTTCATCTGCCTTTCGATCATCATGTCAAACTCTTGTCTTTCCCTAAAACACAATGAAAGAAAACGGTTTTAAAAAGATGAGAGAGAGAGAGAGAGAGAGAGAGAGAGAGAGAGAGAGAGAGAGAGTATTGAATTCATTGTTATATCACCTTTTCTGGTTATTTCATGGCAAAACCAGATTTATAGTTTACAACATTTTTTTTTAGTTTACATCACTTTTCTATAAAAAAAAAGAACAATAAAAATAAAAAGACATCCTCAGCAATAAATTATACATAAGATAAAAATCTAAAACTCTTTACTTTTGATACTAATTCTAGCCTTTTTGAAGAATTCACATTTAAAAATAATTCCTTTAAAGTCTCTCCAGATATAAATTGTTGTCTGATAACATTAAAAATAGGGCATTCCAAAAGTATATGGGTGCACTCACACTAGGCTACTCGAACCTTGCCTGGGCGCGTTTCCTGGTTTGTTTAACAAGTGTGTGTGCTCTGAATCAGGTCCAGGCGCAGTTCAGTTGGCCGGGCCTGGCCCGGTTGTAAGAGGTATGCCAGAGCGCGGTTCAGTTGGGCTTTGGCGCGATACGCTTGTAGTGTGAGTGCAAAGCTTGCCTGAGCACGAAACTGAAGACGCAATGTCACTTTTAAGTTGTTTCATATGGATTTATTAATCATTCTTACTTTTCAATTAACATGAACTGTCATAGTTTATTAAAGCGTGCTTTAGCACTTCAAGGCAAGGTAACTGTACCTAGAGTGAGTACGCCCTATGTTTAACAGTTTGGTTTCTGTTGTAATATTACCTGTTACTAAAACTTGGCCCTTTGTGATACTTCTCCTCTGCCTTTTCCTGGGAAAGATTGTGGACTCCGGCAATGGCATAGATAATGGCCTAAAAACAGAAACCATCAATGAAGCAAAGCCGTGCATTACACATAGAACCAGTGAGAGACTAGGGATGTCCTGTTTGCGATTAGTGATGTCAACTAGTCATTCAAAAGCACTTCGTACTAATCTTCGGACTGCTGTATCCTTCAGACATTTTTTGTTGTATTCTTTCTTTCTTTAAGCTATAATCATTGGTGTTCTCTAGTTTTTAACAAAAAGGTTTTTGGTGAAGTGCCTTGACTATTTTGTAAAACTGTTCTGCCAAAACAGTACAGCCACAACTAAATTTTGACAATTTTGAATGATGTAGATGACATTACTTCTGAAAAAGATGTCAATGTCAAATTTACAAACAAAATTTAACTGATAAAAAGCTAAATCAAAAAGGTAAGTTTTCAACCTACATTTAAAAAACAGATAGATGATCAGATAGAGATATAGATCTAATACAGAGGGGCAGAGCATTCCACAATCTAGAACCAGCTACTGCAAAAGCATGGTCGCCCCTGAATTTCAGCCTTGACTTAGGGGTTCATAACAATTCTGGTTTGATGACCACAAGACCAACCAGGCTGATGTTCAGTTAGTAGATCTGACAGGTAAAAGGGTGCCGAGCCATTTAGTGATTTAAAAGCCCAGAGAAGAATTTTAAAAGTGACACAACCACTAGTGCGTAGAGCATAAGACTGGTGTGTCATGTTTTTGGTACTTGTTAAAAGCTTTGCAGCAGCATTTTTAACTGGTATAAAGCTGTCTAAACCCAAAATATAGTGAGTTACAGTAGTCCAACCTAGATGTAATAAAAGCATGAATTATTTAAAATAGGTCATTTAGAATAGGTTTTACCTTCGGTTATAAAAGTTATATTAAAAAGGTTTATAAAAGGTTTTATCTTTTTTATAGCAAGCAGTGCAAATGTTTCCATCAGTAATTAAACTAATTTATTAGTCAACAAATGCTCAGTTAAAATACTTTTTGGATAAACAAAAAATGCAGTCTTAATGAGCAAAATAGACTTCTAGTATCTTATCGAACCTAAACGTTTTACCTTAGGCAGAAGCACATCTAGAATGAGGCGGATGCGGTCCACCTGGACGTTTTCTAAAGAGGTGTTTATTTGAGGTGCAATTTCACAGAGATCATGCAGATACTGGTACACCTTATCAACCTGCCCCTCGTCCTCCAAGTAGAGGACTGGGCAAAACACCTGACGAAAAGGCTTCTGGAGGGCTTGCATCCATGTAGACGACTTGCTGATTAAGGCCTGTGAACACCAGACACAAGGTTTAGTTGTGTCTTTAGCATTTTAGAGAAATTGTGTTTCAAATTCCTGAATTGTAAATACATAAATAAGTATATATATGCAAAGATCTTACCAGCAAATGGTTTTCCACTTTTCCTCTGATTATGAAGTCAACCAACTGCTCGTTGGCACGGGTACGTGCTGCCTTGGCTCGGTCAGGCAGGTTCCTTTTCTGGGAAAGGAGCTTATCTTGGTCTTCTGCATCGATGTCCTCTGCGCTATTTTCAGAGATGTCACATTTCTCACCCAGAATCTCCTGACTAGGGAAGGTCAGCACAGACTTCCCCTCAGAGTACTTCCTCCGGACCGGGCAACCTGGAGTCATTTAATCAAAGGAGTTACAGATATTTAAGCATTTTTTTTCTCCATAATCTGGTCAAAAATCCATAATCATTTTAAAAATCAAATCACTATTGAAAGGAAACCTACTGATGTCAGCGGCACAATATTCAATAAAGGAGCCAGAAAACGATCCACAACCTGCCAGAAAAAAAGGAATGTGTGAATAACTTGTTTTTAATAAACATTTTATTAAAAGGTGCCATAGAATGGAAATCTGGCATAGTTGAAAATAAGAGTTCAGTACATGGATATGACATACCATGAGCCTCAAACACCATCGTTTCCTTGTTCTCATGTAAATCCCGTGAATGTAAAATTCCAGTGAAAATCAGGCCAATTGGAACAAAGACCAACTGTTACACTGCACACTGGATCATTAATATGCATGCTCCAGGCTGCAATTG
Organism: Danio choprae; assembly: GCA_903798125.1. Lineage (NCBI taxonomy): Eukaryota > Metazoa > Chordata > Actinopteri > Cypriniformes > Danionidae > Danio > Danio choprae. The sequence continues at coordinate 2,080,537 of CAIGQW010012753.1, read as the reverse complement.
ACTAGCCACAACATTTCCTAGTGAGATTACAACAATGTAGGGATGTAAACAGGTGCAAACTCACTTTACCTGCTCATCAGCGGCACAAAAAGCAGAGGTGGGGCGGCAGAGTAATATGACAGCGGTGAAGTGCGCAAGACAAAAAACAAACTGTGTGCAAATACTGCAAAAAGACATTTACTTACACTAACAGAGCAATGAATATGATGCACATAAACCGTCAGCACAGTAAAAAACTACTGTCACAGACGTCTATACGCAAAAAAGCTATTAATAAGCTAAACAACGCAGACCGGATGATTTGCAGCTCCGTTTGCTCCGACGGGTGCTACGGAGATCACACGGAGATTTTTCAGACTGAAAGAGAAAGTTGTTCTGTTACAGAACCAGGTATTAGATTATTTTTACCCTCTCCTTTTCAAATTAGTTTATGCATATTTTAATAATTAGCTTATTAGTATTGAATATTTAAAAATTTCAAGATTATCTCTTCTTAAGTGTATCACACTGATACTTATACTAATTAATTATACAAGTAATATTAATTATTCACCTTCATAATCCTGTTCAAATCCTGTGTCTATCCTAGTATATAATTAGTAATTTTATAAGCAGTTTTTTTATGCCAGTGGCCAGTCCCATGGAGCAGAGGGCCTATTGACCATGTCTGTACACACTGCTATCTGGTTTAGGAAAGGCTTATCTCTCCACAGCAGCCATCTCAGTCCCCAGTGAAAGAGTTTTTTCAGCAGGGGACACTGTAAATGTGCAAAGACCTCAGCTTATTGCTAGAAAACATGGATATGCTGATATTTCTTTGTAAAAAATGTAAAATCCCAGCACAGTCCCAGTCTTCTTTAGTTTGTTTTATTTATTTATTTTTTAAATTGCGAATCGTGAGTCTGATGAACCATTGCATGTCTACAACAATGATCATTTTTGTTCCTTATTTTTAAGTTTATTTAAGTTTGTACTATGTATGTGGTATATGTTATGATGTTATGATGTGTGTGTGTGTGTGTGTGTGTGTGTGTGTGTGTGTGTGTGAGAGAGAGCAGGCACTGACGCAAGCTGTGGAGCAAGCAAATCTAATTAATATTCAAGACCATTCCAAATATGGTCAAATCTGAGTTTTTTCTTTTGGGGTAAATTCCTCTTGTTATAAATGAGCATATATAACCATTCGTGGACAATGTTTTAACTTACCTAAGTCACATACCTACCATGTAGATATTTAACAATTTAACATACTGAATCAATGCACTCTATGGCACCTTTAAGATGTTTAAATTCAACATCTAAAAAGAAAAAAACTAAATAAATACCAATGCGGATTCTGTAGTCTGAAATCAATTCCACAGACCAGGTTATAGCACTGCCATACTTCTCTTTTGCCATATCCTAAAAACAGTGGAAATATGTGACATTATTTGTCAAATTATTTATAAAAAAAAAATAATAATTACCACATCATTAAAAATATCTTGTATCGTGTACTAAGTCTGCTTAATATCACACTGCTTACAAATGACACAAATATGAAAATGAGCACTCAAAAAGAAACATTATGTCAAAAAGAATTAAACGCTTTACCACAAATTTTTCATACTCCTCACAATCAAATGGTTTTAGGTTTCTCAGGGACACAGTTAACCTAGAGATTAAAAAAATAAAGATGATGTTAGGACCTATTAATGTGGTGTAATACTACTATATATAAATTCTGATAAATTCTTACCCTTTTTTAGCTCTCTTTTGGTCACTTAGGTCACAATCGATAAATACAATGCTGGCTTTTTTGTTCTTGTGATTCACACTTTTAACCTGTGATACAGATGAGCACTTTAGTCATCACCTACAGTCTAAAATTACTTTATATTCTCCATATCGTGTTTTACTCACCACCGCAGGCCAGTAAGGGTATTTCCACATTTTGCACCACACACAATGTCCCTCTGAGATTGACATAGGCTCTGAAAAATCGAGTAAATCAAAGCACTGGCCAAATTATTCAATGTTTTTCCCAAGAATGAATATCACTTTTATTGCTCACTCACTTTTACTGTCCTGCCCCAAAAAGCTGGGCAGCTCCTCTTCATCATCATCATCATCATCATCATCATCATCATCCTGATCGTCTTCCTCCTTCCGCATGAAGAGCGAGCGGTTGAGAAGATGAGGATCCTCCTGCAGGCTTAGCTCGATGGACAGGTCAGAGGACATGGTTTGATCTGTGGGCACATACTGTATTACAGCGACTCATTATAAAAAAAAAATACAGAACACATACAACAAACTGACTTATTAAGATTATCTAGAGTTTGTCTGTCAAAGATGAGAGCTTCAATTTGGGTGTCAACATTATGTATTTACATGCATAAAAAGCCCATTTAACGCAAGTAATGTTTCATCATCATTCAGTGCAATAGATATATTTATGTAATTATTTTAATTAAACACTTATTCTGACCTGTACTAATTATAATGAATACATAAAAATATATAATTATATTAAATATTTTTTTAAAAATCCTTGCTGCCAAATAGGTAAAATCTTAGCATTTAAAGTGTAGTTGCAAAGTATAAAGTTTTTTGTTTTTTTTTAAATACAATAAATTAGTATTTTGGGGCTTCACTTTTGTAAACTGTAAAATCAACAAATCATTTATTAATTAATTATATTCAGTTAATTAATTATGTTCAATTGATTATTATATAATCGATATACATATATCATTTAATTGGAAATTTAAAACCACATTTGATTAGGTCATTTATAGTCTTAAAAATCTGTTTTAAACTTTAGTAGTCTGTTTTATGCCTGATATTTCACTTGATATACATGAAATATACAAAATATACCCGTTTCATTTGGCTCTGGTTCCTGGTTTTCAGAGCAAGGTCTACTCAGAGTTTGCATTTCAACAGGAAACTTTGTGCTCTTCCTGCTGCGTTTCACTGGTAGAGAAGCACTTGCCCGCTTCTGTACTTTCTTATTCGTGCTGCCTTTTGGTCTTCCTCTGGGTCTCTTAGGTGTTGATGGTGAGGCATT
>CAIGQW010012753.1:2040746-2063812 GCA_903798125.1 Danio choprae | reverse complement strand
GTTTCCTCCGGGTGCTCCGGTTTCCCCCACAAGTCCAAAGACATGCAGTACAGGTGAATTGGGTAGACTAAATTGTCCGTAGTGTATGAGTGTGAATGGATGTTTCCCAGGGATGGGTTGCAGCTGGAAGGGCATCCGCTGCGTAGAACATATGCTGGATAAGTTGGCGGTTCATTCCGCTGTGGCGACCCCAGATTAATAAAGGGACTAAGCCGAAATGAAAATGAAAATGAATGAATGAATGAATGAAAATGAATGAATGAATGAAATGTATATATATATGTATATATGTATATACACACACACACATATACATATACATAGTGCTCTTCCACCTGCCTTGCCAGCTATGTAGAAATACACAAGCTTTACCAATCCAGCACAGTTGTGTAACCATGCTTTCTGGGCCTATAATAGTTACTATTCTGTTCCAGGCTCACATTGAAACACACCTGACTGTTCTTTGAACGGTTCGGCACAAGAATGGAAAAGCTTATCATGCAATTTCCTATTTCTATTTTATTTCAGTGATCACATTGGCTTATACTACTAACTTGGGATCCTTGACGAGCAGTCGGCGAATGAAGTCCTTGGCAAGTTCACTTGTGTTGCTGAAGTACTCTTCGTCAAAGTCATAGTTGACTGCTGAAATATTGGTAAGTGTTTCTTGTTTGGTCTCACCAAGAAATGGAGAAGCGCCACTCAAGCTAAGAAGCGTAAATAATGCATTAATACATGTCAAGCAAAATACAATGTGATCAATACAGTCAAACATGATAACAACTACTTACAGTATATAAGTGATTACTCCGATGCTCCTGCAGGAAAGAAAATACTGAATCGTGACTAAATGTGAACCGAACATCATGGATTTGCAATGTAAATTAAACAACTAAATGATTGACTCACCACATATCTGCCTCCAGCCCAAGGGGTTCATAATTTACAATTTCCGGTGCTATGAAAGATATGGGAAAGATGTAGGACTTTTTAATAAATGTTATCATAATTAAAAAGTTCTATAAGTAGCTTAAATTCCCACCAACAAACTCGGGAGTTCCAAAGATGTTTTTAAATTCATTTCCATCCTTAATCTGATGTGCAATTCCAAAATCGATCAACTTGATTCTGGGGTTCGGCACATTTTTGTCCAGCAGCATTATGTTTTCAGGCTGAAAAACACCATGAGACAAAGCTATTGTAATACATGTAAAACATTGTGAGTCTTTGTGCATCTACATTAACAAAAAACAAAAAACCTTGTATGACTTTATAAAATGAAAATGATGTCTATTACCAAAATATGTAGTAGAAAATATTTAGAAATTTTTCCACTAATATTTATGCTTTTTAATATTTACATTTTGTTTATGTTTTCTTTGTCTAAATAAAAATAAAGGTAAAACTTTTACCCTGTGGTAGTCTACACAAACAGGAGTTAAGACTTCAACTGAAAATTGAAACCCTTCAATTGAAAATTACATCAAACAGACAATGCTAGTAGTTCACCGTGAGCAACTTTCTGATTTCAAGTACTGTACAACTAAAATAATGACCATCATAGTCAAAATTTAATGTGTTTTTTTTAAATAGCATACATCCTTCATTGGTATTCAACTACATATTTTAGTAAGAGACATAATTTAAGTCATATCAAACCATAACAAGTTTTTTTTATTTTATTTTTTTTATCCATGGTATCCCATAAAAAAGCAAAACATCCCAGTATTGTACCTTCAAGTCAAAGTGAGCGATGCGTTTAGAGTGCAGGTAGTGAACTCCGTCCAGGATCTGCTTGAGGAACTGGGTGGCCTCCTCCTCAGTCAGCGACTCCTTCTCGGCCAGGAAGTCAAAGAGCTCTCCTCCAGACACCAGCTCCAGTATCAGGATCACATCGGTCTTGTTTTCAAAGATGTCGTGAAGTGTGATTATGTTGCTGTGCTGAATTTCTCGAAGGATGTTCACCTCTCGCTCGATCTCTTCGCGGCTCACGCCTCGTCGGCTGGAGGACAGACGTCTCTTCTTGATAAACTTGGCAGCATATTCTGATCCGCTGCTCTTTTCTTTGCATTTACGCACAATGGCAAACTGGCCACTGGGAAATATAGTGCAATGCAACCGAGAAAAACAACAATTAAAAAGGGGAAAATTATGATGTTTTAATAGTTTAAAAAGGTGTCTTATGAGCTCATATGGAATTTTTTAGGCATCACCCACACACACCCCAGTTTCCCAATGCTGAAAAATGAACCTGTATGTGTAGAAAATATTCTTGGCTTGTATTGTTAAGCTCTCATGAGAGAGAGATGCTCTGAATGCAATGAAAACTATTTTTTTTCTCTTTGGCCATTTTGGTTTTTGGTAAGGATTTTCATGCATTTTCTTTGGAATTTGTCAGGTCATAAAATTTTGTTGTACATCACTGGATCTGAATGATTTTAACATGGACTCACTCATGATGTGTAGACATACGGCATAGGCACAAGTGGCACAGTGTTGTAGAGTACACAATATCTTCTTATTATATATTGTATATTAAAAAAACAAACAAACATTACATTACATTATCGACACTGGTGGCCATTAAGTGAACTGCAGCCAGAACTTGCTCATTCTCATACTCATGCAGATAAAACGTATGTTTAACTGAACATGACTCAATGCCCTGATATAATAATGGCAAAGTTATTTTTCCTCTATAGATTAGAAATAAAAAAAAAAAAGAAATTCCAGCAATATACTGAAACGAATATAAAGCACTTTTCTCTCAATAACAAATTTAATCCAATAAAAATGCGTTGAGAAAACAGCATTTAAGAAAGCACCGGGACATAACATAATGGATATGTTAGTACCAGCTCTACAACTCACTCACATCATGTTGACGAATTAGATAACAATAAATAAAAAATAAAATCACACTGGTATGGCTTTAAAGTTTGACAAAACATTATTACACTATTGACTATAGATTTGGATAGGTGAGACTATAGTTTGCACAACACATTGACATTTCTGTATTTGGTTGACCTTTTGTTTGTTTTCTTTGTTACAAGTGAGTCACAGAATGTAACAAAAAGTGACTTATACATTAAGTCTTAAATATAGGTCCTTTAAATTTGACTAAATATAAGGCTACATCACCACGTTGAAAAGGTTTTTAAAAAGATGTTTAAGAAACAAGCTTAAATGCAAAAAAACTAAAATATGACACAAAACATACAAAATAATTTCTTTTGGTAATTTGAATAAACCCTTTATTTAACCACGAGCAATAACTATAACAGTAACTTTAACAGTAACCATATTAGCATCCCCTCCATTGCACATTTAAGTACTATTTATAATCAATTGATTTTGTCATCCGTGGCTTCAAATACTTGAGCCGATAAAAGCAGGACTGGCTGCCAATGTTTTTATCATCCATCAGCTGGAAATCATCATCATCTTAAAGTGACTCAAACAATGTTGTTCTTCTGTGTTGTTATTGTTAAAATTAAGATGTTGAGTTCTCTATTTTTATAAAAAATAAACACTGTAGGGATCATTATTGTTACTGTCCTTGTTGTGTATTTCTCTGATGACCTCTCTATAGTCTCTTTTGCAGTACCGCTGTTCTCAGGCTCAGACACAGAACATGTGCATTTTAAAGCAGTGATGTCATGCTGCAGCAGAAACCTCTACGTCCATATATAGGAAGAAAGGCAAGGCTTGATTCAGTGTTTGCACATGATTAAGTGAGTATGCTGGGTTTTTTTAAATTGTGGAGCTCTCATAATGTTTGTTTTTGTACTGCACTGATAAGCACAAACACTATATCGCCTTGGCAACTCCAAAACAAACAGTATGACCCATTGCTTTAAATTCTTTATCATTACAGAACTTTACTGATTTCTTCATCAAACAATAAAAATATTTGGCTAATTTGAACCTTAATCTTTGTTTTATCCACTATATGTAAGATGACTTATGTAGAGTTTTAAGGAGTGAAATGGCATCTCTTACCTTCCTAACTCTTCTCCCATTTCATAGTAGATCTCCACATCCTCCTGCCTGAAGCCAGCCATGATTCCCTGACCTCAAAGTAATGAGTCTGTTACAAAAGCAACAAAAACGTGAATTGCTAAGATTTAATTTCACAATTTTGACTTAACCAGATGCTGACACTTTAATGACAATGACTATAAATGGTTTGTCAGTGTTGTGGAAAGTCAACATGCTTCAGTATTTGCTTTAACCTCAGAAGGTTGGACTTTAAATTGACATGAGAATGTGAATTTCCATTAGCATAATCTAGACATTTTATTCCTACTTACGTCATTACCCACAGTACAGGGTTGCCAGTTTTTTTTTTTTTTTTTTTACTTTTGTCTCCAAAGACCTTTAACAGCAGATATCTCATTACTGCAGTCCAGTAGAAATTACACATAAAAATACATCTCGGAATCTGAGCAATAGTGTATATCAAGCCTTAATGCGTTAAGGTAACTATAACAACTGCCGTTTATTTTAGCTTATTTTAGTATCACAGCCAAAAATAAGTTAAAATGTTACCAATAAGTTCGTGAGACGAATACAAAATAAATATATTTTAATAATCCACAACATACCGAACGTTACCAAAGCACTAATTCCAGGTAGCCATCTGGCTAACTTGGAAAAGAAACGACTAGCGATCACCGGCAAGCTACGTTAGTTGACAAATTACAGAAAACATATACAGGATATATCATCCATATACATAATAGTATCTATAAGAACGAACTGTAGAAAAAACAAACGCTGAGAGTTTGTTACATACCTTAACGTCGCTGCATTCCTCAGCCAATGGGTATTTTCCGGTTGCTGCTCTCTGGAGAGGCGTGGCTTATTCTGCGACGTCACCGACACTCCACCGCAGGATGATGTCAGCTGGCGTGTACCTGTTATTAAGAGTCTGCCAGGTGTTTGCACTGTGATCTAACTTTAACTACGTGTTTGGGCTTGTTTTGCACTATTTCTTTGTCATTGCCATAGCATGTGTAGGTCTGAATGAATATATAATCTAACGTTTAATCCAATATTAAACAAATAAGAACATATATTTTTACTGGCAGCATCAGTCGTGTACAGAGGTATAATTTCATGTCAACTATGTTGTTTAGAACCACATCTGTGCATGTCAAGCAAACGGAATATGCTGATATGCTAGTTTGTAACTGACTAAAAGTAAAGACTTTCAGCTCGCACAGTGAAACAACAGCAGCTTGCATCTCATTCGTTTTTTGAAAGAAATAAACATGTCTGTTCGAAAAGAAATATTTAATTTTTTTACATTTTCACAGCATTAACATTTTATGGACTTTTTATTTGGCAAAATCTGAAAAACAAAAATAAATAAGTCATATTACAATACTAAACACACACACACACATAGGTAATTGAGAGCGGGTATCCCGATCATGAATTTGTTTGCGATTTAAAACAAACACATTTTTCATTATTCTTGTAATCTTATTAAGTAAAACATTATCTCATGCAATAAACATTATCTTATTCAATAAACATGATCTTATTTTTTCTCTATAAACACATACACACACATTCTACTACTCTACAATGAAACTGAGAAAAAAGACAATTTTATATAGATCGATTCATTAGGGGGAAAAACTAAATCCAAGTTGATGCAAAGCAGTTGAAAAACTATTTTAAAAAATCCGTGAACCTAAAATAATTATTTTTTAAATGATTTAAATGCATTTGAGGCCTAACAATTTTGTAAACCTGGCCGTGGAATATATGAGCAAGGAGTGAAAAAAACTGGACGTTATGACGTGAGGGCGTGGCCTAATTTGATTAATTAGAGCCAAAGCCAATAGACCACGACTAGACGTTCTCAAGCAGACAACATTAGCCAATCGGCAACTTACTGCAAAATGTGGGCAGGACATGCGTAAACAGCTGATGGTTGAGCCAGAGGAGGGCAGTGCGGATGGGGGAGATCACAACAATCAGGCATCATGAGATTTTTGTCTAGTCTCCTTTTGGCAGCTCTTATAGTCGAACAGGTAAGACATAGGAATACACCGAAAAACCCGTATTCTTTCTGATGTGTTCCTTTGCGGGTTTGCAATCAGGTAGTTTCAGGTTTATCCAATGAGTACTGACTACATGCTATGTAGGATTAGCTTGCGGTGTACTTGAGCTCGTGCATGTTTGGGGCCCGCGCGGCCGAGTCCTCGCGCACTCCTGATGACATGACACTCTTTTCGGACAAACTCTAATCAAACTCTAATCAAACTGCTATTTTAGTTGGATCACTGTAAACTGTAAACATTTATTTGATTCTGATTGTTTATATCGTAAACGGTTAAACTGTACACGAGTAGAGGAGTCGAGCTTTATTCTTCATTCTTCTACATACGAGTGGACACAGGACCACGGTGCTACAAACTTATTAAACATACATATAAACACAACAATAGGTACAATTACAGATATACACAGCTAAAAACCATCAGACTGTACACATACCCTACTGTAATTAAGTGGTTATGCAAACAATCGGAGAGAATTTTAACGTAATAAACATGTAAACATGCACAGTAGGCTGCCATTACAGTACAACTCATTTAGTTGGTAAAGTGTATGTTACCATAATAAGCACATATATCTATATTTCATAATCTAAAAAAAGAAATTGCCTGAGACATATACAGCTATATACAGCAATGAAAACAAATGAAATTACTTGAAATTTCTCATTTCCTTTTGATTTTTTATTTATATTTGGGTAAATGTAATTGTTTTAGTCTGTAAACTACTGATGACATCTCTTCCATTTTTTTTGTGTGCACATAAAATAACAAAAGGTGCCATGTGTTCAGACAGATTTTACATGTTGTTTTAAAATATATCACTATATATCACTATATCATGTTACTTAAGTTTACTTATTAGAATTAAGAAAATGAATAGTTGGTGGCTTTTTAATTACAACAAATGAAACATTGTCTTTTTATTATTTTTTACTTTTTACAAGGTTTTAATGGTATGTTGTGTATGTGTATCTTAAGCACATGTGATTATTGTCCAGAGTTGCAGAAAATGTCAGTTATGATGTTCTCTAAAACATTTTTTACAACATAGCCTTTCACGCTACCAGCTGTGTTATTATCAGTTCATTTTATAGCAACAAGCAGATTTAAATAGCTCATGAGAGACAAACATTTTATTTAACTACTATACATAATTCTCTGTGCATTTGTCTGTGTAGTTTCTTAAGTTTTAAAAACCTCTATACAACATTGTCACCTTTTAACTGCAGACATAAATGCATCTTCTTGGCTTCCTCCAATGTCAGCATTAATTTCTTTGGACAACAAGGGTGAAATGCACAAACTGGTTAACAAATATCACGAGCTTTGTCTTTTCTGTTTGACAGGTTTTAGGTGAATATGGCATGGCTCATTTCAGCGATTTGGGGAATAATAACGGCAAAGATTACTGCATATTCTTCAACTCTCAATGGGCTCGACTACCTCAGGACCTCAGTAAAGCCGTTAGTAAAAAAAAAAAATTACTATTACAGACACACACAAAAATGTTTTCAGACTTTTATTTCATAAAAGTAAACATCCTTTTTGATTTCAGATCAGTAGCAGTGTTAACAAACTGATATTGCATAGTACAGTTTAGTAACACTTGCCACTTATGAACTTTTTTTTTTTTGTATTTTGGTAATAGACACGGCTGCAGACCTATGATCTGACCAGTTCAGTGCTGTGCTTACCCTCTGATGTACCTGAGGGTGGCTTCCCAAACAGCATCCCAATGGTGATGAGAGGAAATTGCACTTTCTATGAAAAAGTCAGACTGGCCCAGATCAATGGTGCGAAGGGACTTCTGATCGTCAGCAAAGACAGACTGGTAAGACACTGTAACAGCATTAATGCCGCCATGAACATTCAAGGAAACATTTTCACAGGTGCTACACTGAAATGATCTTGTTTAAAAATGATTTACAGACTCCACCCTCAGGCAACAAATCCCAGTATGAGGAGATTGGCATACCAGTGGCCTTGCTGAGCTATAAAGACATGCTGGATATCAGTAAGGTAATATATAAAGGAGAAACTGTTTGCTTTCAGAATTAAATCGCCCAATAGATTTATGTTGAAGTTCTTTCTCACAGTTCGCTTGTGATTGGGGAAAAAAAGGTGTAAAAAGCAGTGGGTTGCACCGGTGATGAATATGTAAATCTGTGCTGCATGATTTTTCTCAACATCAAAAAAGAGCAATGAGAAGTAAACAATTAAGAAAGCATCTGATCATAGCAATCTTGTTTGCACAAGCTCTGCAATTTGGCACTTCAGTCCTGTCACATCTCATATATCCAATAGATTTCTTTAAAGTATTAAACATAAAAAGCAGTAGCCATCCAAAAAAGGGAATTAAACTGAATGGAATAATAGATAATACATTTGCGAAATAAAGCACTGTTTCCATCCAAGAGTAAAATAGAACAAAAATCGTTTCCCGATGAACTGGGGCTGAATATCAAAAAGAAAAATGGAATTTACTTCTTTTGATAGAAGAAGTCATCACCTTTTTTTATATAATAAATTACTTGTGTCTCAGAACATAAAACAAAATTACAGCAGGGCTCGCAAAATCTGGTAGCCCAACATCCCGGGGCTATTGTTTTTTTTTTAAGTTTGGCTACCAAAATCTATCTACACCGTGCCTGGCGGGCTACCTACTGTAGTTTTTAATAGCCGGACTGAAAAAACAACAGCCCCGGGATGTCGGGCTACCAGATTTTGCGAGCCCTGGACAAAGTCATAACTGGCTAAAATTGCCTATGTGTGCTTGTTAAAACAAAATCTTTCATCATAGTTTATGCTCATTTTTTTACTTATCCGCATCTTGGTGTTTACATTAAGCATTTTTTATGCACATAAAAAGTTGGATGGTAACAAAGCTAATGTCGCTTTCAACCCCTCCAAAACCCTGATTAAGTTTTAGTTTTTAGATTGTAGTTTAGTTTTGATTTAGTAGAAATATCATAACAGTGTTGGTGTATTAGGGCATTACATTCATTTAAATTGTATCAAAATCTTTCAAATAAAGTTAATAAATGTACTAAAGGTGTTTCTTTCTTCTTTGTGTCTCTAGACATTTGGGGAGAAAAGGCAGGTGGCCATGTATGCGCCCAACGAACCGGTGGTGGACTACAACATGGTGCTGATCTTCCTGATGGCAGTGGGCACGGTGGCTTTAGGAGGATACTGGGCTGGCAGCAGGGACATTAAAAAGTAAGAACTGTGCCCTTTTAGCAGTGTGAGCCCTTGAGGCACAGGCTGCGAGATGAACAGGTCATGAAGCTGATAGCGTACAGAATCCTTTCAACTAAACCCACATCTGTGTGTGCCGGCAGACGCTACATGAAGCACAAGAGGGACGATGGTGCTGAGAAACAAGACGAGGAAACCGTTGACGTCACCCCCATCATGATTTGTGTGTTTGTGGTCATGTGCTGCTCCATGCTGGTGCTCCTGTATTTCTTCTACGATCAACTGGGTAAACAATGTATCCCATTATTTGTGGTTTTCAGCAGTTCTTTGTCTGAGCTTGATGATTTAATTCATTCCTCCACAGTGTATATGACCATAGCTACATTCTGTCTGGCGTCTGCGGTCAGCCTGTACAGCTGTCTTTGGCCTTTTGTCCGAAGAATACCATTTGGGAAATGCAGGTTAGATATGTTCATGAAAAAACACAAGATGAAATGAGTTCCTTTTGGCTTTGTTGTGAAGAAAAAACCTTGTGTGTTGGCAGGATTCCTGAGAATAACCTTCCATACTGTCACAAGCGGCCACAGGTGCGCATGTTGATCCTTTCGGTCTTCTGCATAGGAGTCAGCGTAACTTGGGGAGTGTTCCGCAATGAAGACCAGTAAGAATGGTTAACCACTTGAGGACTTGACATTTCGCTGTATTTACATGGACATCAGTAATCTAATTATTTGCCTCAATCAGAATAATATGACAATATGATTAAGGTGTTTACATGAGTTGCTTTTCCTGTCATGTTCCCGTTTTACATGTTATAGCACATAGTTCGATTAATGTCATTATGTCATCATTCGATGCGCATTTCACACAACAAGAGTTTGTGTTTGTCATGGCACTATATGTGATTTTGGGCTTTTTGCTTTTAATTTTGCGACAAGTTCAACTGCAGTTAATTTCTCACACTATACGAGCAAACAGAGGACGGCGGATACAAATTCTCAAGCAACAGGCCACCTCTGTCAGATCCTTTTGGGTTTCATTCACTAACTTTCATTTATGTTCCTGTGACAAACTCAGAAGCACCAATAATGTGCTTTCTTGCTTGAAGCCATTCTCATTTGTTTGTCGTCAAATGCCTGACAACCGTCGTGTGTACATCCTATCGCAAAATGTAACAAAAAGTACTACAAACCAGCAGTAGTTTGATTAAGGTGTTTATATGTCTGAAATGCACTTCAGTAAAGTGATTAAAATATGAATACTCTATGTCTTAATTAGATTTCTGTTTAGTTCTATTATGACTTTGAGTCTGAGTAAAGGTAGTCAAAAATCACTGTTTACATGTTAGACGCTTAATCAGAGTATTGTCTTCGTCGTATTAAAATCGGAGTATTGGTGTCCATGTAAATGTACTGCTCATCAGCACTAAATCTAATCAAAAATTCTGTTCCCTAGGTGGGCATGGATACTTCAGGATGCATTAGGCATCGCATTCTGTCTCTACATGCTGAAAACAATCCGGCTGCCCACTTTCAAGGTCAGTTTAAAAATGTTGGTGAACACCGCTGATTATTTGCATATCGTTCTCATGTGGTAATTAACATTATCTGCAATGTTTTTCTTCTCATTGTAGGCCTGCACTCTTCTGCTGGTCGTGCTTTTCGTTTATGACGTGTTTTTTGTTTTCATAACACCACTTCTGACCAAGGTTAGAAGATCTTCTTTGTTTCATTTTTAACATTTCAAATTTATGCAGAGCAGCGTTTGATATTATTCAGCATGTGTTGTTTTCTGTTATTTTGTGCAGAGTGGAGAAAGTATAATGGTAGAGGTGGCGGCTGGTCCCTCTGATTCCTCTACCCATGAGAAGGTAGGAAGGTGTATTTATCTTAATTTGTGTAAATATATATTTTTTGTAATATTCTGTGGTGCCAATTTGCCCATATGTGCCTTCATTAGCTTCCCATGGTGCTGAAAGTGCCCAGGTTAAATTCGTCTCCTCTAGTCCTGTGTGATCGGCCCTTCTCTCTCCTTGGCTTTGGTGATATCTTGGTGCCAGGTAACTCGCTAATGCTTTTACGCTACGGTCGCTAATGCTTTTGCATAATGAATGAATTCCCAGGGTTTGTGGAAAGAAATTGACAATGCTTTAACATTTCAGTACTTCCACAATGCTGATATATTCCTCAATAAAATATTACTCCGATAAAAGTATAAACTCCTCCTTGACTTTACTTTCATTTTGTTTCCGCAGGTCTACTGGTAGCTTACTGTCACAGATTTGACATCCTCATGCAGACTTCTCAAATATATTTCCTGGCCTGCACTATCGGTAAGACTACCTTGTTAAATTCAGATGTTTAATGTTGTAATGCACCTAGGCTGGCATGCACTACTTGGCAGTATTATTTTATTTCTGTGCTTGGTTATCTGCCTGCACTGTAAAAAAAATGAATGAGAAAGTCAAGACAACACATGTTTTTATGTTGCTTATTTTAATAAGTTTATGTTAACGTACTTTATCAAGTTAAGTTAATCAGGTTTCAACAAAAAAAAATTTTTTTTAAGTTATACAAAGTTTAACTTAATATTTTTAGTCGGTTTGATTTGATGTAAGTGAAGATGTCTAGAAAAGTTCATTTGATTCAACAAAAACAAAAATCTAAGGCAACAAGAATTTTTTACAGTGTTAAATTTGACGTCACAAAGATGTACAATCACACCGCGAGACACTGTAAGCACGGATACTGTGTACAAAATGAGTTTTTAAAGTTGAAGATGAAATTGCTCACAAATTGAAGGAGTAGAGACTTTGACCCTGAAACCACAGTGTTCAGTACATCACGTCCTCTGCTTCTCTGTTAAAGACTGAATCTGTTTTCTGTTTGTTTAGGCTACGGCATTGGTCTTCTCATCACGTTTGTGGCTCTGACTCTGATGCAGATGGGTCAGCCTGCCCTCTTATACCTGGTGCCATGCACACTCCTCACCAGTCTTACAGTGGCACTGTGGCGCAAGGAGCTGCCGTTGTTCTGGACGGGAAGTGGATTTGTGGTGAATACCAGTTTGATATGAGTGCCTTCGGTTGGAAAAGTTCTAGAGTTATGTACAGTTGCTAGAATTACAGTTGAGTAAAACCACCCACGTGCTTCTGTTCCGCTCTCGTTTTTACTGTGGGTGTTTATTTTTCTTTAAAGGAGGGGTTCGGTGTCAACTTTACAACTTAAATTCTATATTTCCAATACACATAACTGTCCTTACCACAAAATATCTCATTTATATACTTTGATTTTTTTTATTTAAAAATGCCACAAATCCTGAAAGGAATTCTGTAGTTCTGTAGTAAAACATTTGAAAACGATTTTAAAGGATTTTAACAAATGCCTGTTAGATTAAATCTATTAAATTCGATTAAAAAATATCAAATGTTTTTCTCTAAATCACTGTAGCAGGAAATGCTGTGCTACAGCCTAAAACACATGACTGTTTGTCATCGGGTTAATAAACACCAGATCTCTCCTTTAGGTCTGGTAAGAGATCTGTGTTTGTCTGAAGAGGTCTCTCAAGTTTCATTTCCTCTGCTGTTTAGCTAACAGTGCTTCATGCTTCTAAAGGGGTGGTCCACAGTGTATTTTTAAGGCTTGGTTGTGTTTATAAGATGCAAAGCAATGTTTGCTCATGCTTGGCTTGTAGAAAATCACGTTATTTTTTTCATATACCTTACTTTGGTTATGTACAGCTACTCAGCTAACATTAAAACGTCATATTTCCTAGTTCCTCTGAAAGGCCCGCCCTCAAGAGGCTCTGATTGGTCAGCTTACTTAATGTGCTGTGATTCGCAGATTGGCTCCACGTCACGCCCCTACAAGCACGCGCGTTAGCGCTGTGTAAACAGAGAAGCTGTTAGCAGCGTTAGCTGCCTGAATCAGACAGAAAAATGAAAAGCACACCGCCTGCTCTCTAAAATAAAATCTGACAAGTGTCTTACACATGCTTATTCCGAATATATGTGAAAGTAATCTGAAATTCTCATATCTTTTGCAAGTTTGTTATTTGAGATGTAGAACGCATGGACAGCAGCTGCATAGAGAGACACGCATAAAGAGACACTACAAGCACTGCTGAAGATTGTGGCTGTTTACAGCGGTTTGACTGAAAAATATGAATTTGTAGCTAAATTGTTAGTGGTGCCTAACAGCATTTCCCCTTATTTACATCTTTGTTTATGTCCTCGCTACAGCAAACCATTAATTCTAGAAACTGTGCATGTAATTGATCAACTTTAACAATTAAAAATACAGACTGTGGCTCACAATCCACAGCTTCGTCAGTTGGAGGAGATTTTAGCCAAATCCAGCACTGAACTAGGAGAGATTCTGGAAGTTCTCATTTGACAGCCGTGTCCTTTGGAAGCCCAAATACAGAAACAGAACAAGTAATAGCAGCGTTTGGACGGCATTTTAGCTTTCTCTGCTATAACATTACAGCGCCTCGGGCCACGCCCCTTCGCTGCGCAGTGTTTGTGCGCGTGGTAAATGCGTGTAACCGGAAGCCCTTGTGATCTCACTAGCACGGATGTATTTTTTGTAGTCCCCAAACTTTGTTCGCTGTAGGCTTTGCTAAGCTAACTCGATGTCTCCCTTTGCATTGAACTTTGAGCATAATACATTCAGAGATGTTGTTTATATTCACACAGCTACATTACACATCAACTAAAGTTTATAATATGATATTGTAGTGGACCACCACTTTAATCAAATAATAGTTAGCCTCGACGTTCGATTTGTATTTAATTGATCTGTGGCAATTTCCTGTATATTGTACAGCTATGGAAAAAAAACTGGAAGACAGCTTTGTGGTGAAGTTAAATAGAAACTTTTCTGTGATGAAAAATTGTTCGGGAAATTGATTCTGTGATGTTTCAAAATGCTTTTCTCTCTTGAATTGATTCTGGGCTTAGTGTTTAACAGCAGATGGCGCTGTATGCTTTACAAACAGCTATCATCCGATATTATCCAAACTGCTTGCGTCAGATTTTTTTACAAATACCACTTGAACCTAAAAAAAATTACTAATAAAGTTAGGAAGTGTTTAAGCAAACTACAAGTGTTAATGGTGAGCCGTTTACATACATTTTGTGACATAAAAGCCAACTTGCCAAACACACAAGCTCTCTTCCTGATATTTTATGTGGATTCGCTCCTGAAATTGTGCTGACGGGCAACTTTCGCATTTAGTTTCCACTATTTTTGACCAAAGTAATATTACAGCAACCAAAGGAATGTGATCTGCAATTTCAAACTGAACCACTGTGAACAGGCATGGTGTTTTACTCCTCTTATGTGCTCCTGAGATGTTGCCATGTCTACTTATTGTGTGTTTTGGCTTAAGTTATGGAGATAATAATGTTGGTGGATTCAGTTCATTATATTTTTACAGTGACTTATTTATTTCTGAGACGAAGTTTGAGGTAAAGTTCATTAGGGGGTTGTTCTTATTTGCTGAAAATCCATCAACACTAATGGATCAATACTTTTTTTTCCTGTGATTTCTTTATTATTGAATATTAATAGTTTTGACCTTCATAGATGTGGACGGTCACCAACAAAATATACAGTAATGTTATTACATTTTGAAATAAAGGTTTTCTTTTTTCCGAATGTCTTTCAGAAATCATTCAAATATGCGGATAATTATCAATTATGTTTACAATTGTGCTGCTTAATATTTTGTAGAAACTGTGATACTTTTCCTTTCTAGATAATTTATTTGAAATGTTTTTTTAAATTTATTTAAAAACCTTATTGACCCAATGTTTTGAAGGGTGGCGTGTATACAAATGATTCTATTTCTTTTTAATTCCAATTCTTATTTGCTTCTCCTCATCTTTCTCCCATTTCCTCCTCAGCCTCCTCCTATAGTCATGGAACAAATCAACTGTACTCAAACCCCTGGACAGTCCACAGATGAACCCCCATCCAATCCAGAGCCGGTGGCCTCTGAAACCACCAATCAGTGCGAGGATCATACTCCAGCAGCCCAAGAGGAAGTTTCGCATCTTAAAGATGCATCTAATACATAGACACTTGAAGGATTTCTTTTTTTTTTCTTTACTTTTCTTTTTTTGAAGTCAGTTATATATCTGACCGTATATGTAATAGACTTGAGAAGTTTGAACATCTCCGTGCACTTGTTTTAAGCCTTTAAAATTGTGTTCAAACGGAAGAAAACAAGGAGGAAACACAACATCGGCTGTGCTTCATCCAGCTTGTTCATGTTTGATGGTATTATGAGGGCAATGGATGGACCGCTTTTAAGGAAATCCGCTCTGTGTATATTTTACTTTTTGTAAATCAGCAGTCAGTAAAATGAAAGTGCAGCTAGACGTTTGAAATCAAATGTCAAGAAAATTTAAGACAATTTTCTATTTGGCTTCTAGTTGATAATGCACTACTGATTGGTTTTGTCCGTATCGCAGCACTGAAGCATTACATCCTTTAAAAAAAATGGTGCTAATAAGGACCGACTGAACCGAAGGCATCGGGAATGATTCATTCGCTTCATCCTCTTTTCTGAGATCCAGTAAGAATGGTGTGGTTGATGGTTTGTAGGTTGCAAGGCCGCATAATTTAGTAAACTTCCTCATGGGTTTGGAATGTGATTTCAGCTTTAGTTGCATTGGAATAGATCATATTCTCATGGCTTACTGAACGTGCTGTATTTAGATTGTGCTGTTTACTTGATGGAAGGGACATTTGAGATCGCAAAACTGAAGTGCAAACATCTTTTTAAGTGCAGTTTTTTTTTTAAGCATACTTTCTTGTCCATCAGTTGACAGTTTTTCTGTTTAATAGTAGACATTTTGTATTTGTGGTACTGTTTTTTTTGTTTGTTTTTTTAAAGTTGGTTTTCAGTGTACAGCACTGACATGTTGTATGATTTAACCATTTCATTCAATTTATTTAAAATGTTTAATCATGGAAATTAGTTTGACACCGTGTTTTACTTTTTTGGGGAGGAACACTGGGTTCACGTGGAATGACTTTGGACGAGTTGTAATGTGTATGAATACTCCTGCAGTCTGGAGGTCGTGTGTCGTAGATCTTCAGTTGTGTATGCTGAAGCTCTCGATTAGAGATCGACATGCTGTAAAAGTGATTTTTTTCCTTTCTCGAAAAGTTGATGCAAAATGCACATATTAAAGAATTAATGCATTGTTATCCATGTTGTATTGTGCTTTAATGAGACTTTACATGCGAAATACTTCAACCGGATGTTTCCTAACAACAATTGAGTTGTAAAATGCTCTTCACGTGTTCTTTGGATTTTCACGCCACATTAAACTTAAGTGCTGTTGTTGATAACGTTGAAGTAACAAATTTAACATTATAATATGGTAAAATCATTACATGAATTTGAAACTAAAGTTGATTTAAAATGCATGCTTGCCGATGTTAAAGTGCACCACTCATTTTTATTCGATATGAACTTTTTTTCTGTCCCAAAATGTAAGAACTCGTGAAACTGTAATTAAGACTTTTCTCATAGCCTTTCATGGCTCGTCTGATATAAATAAATGCGACTTCTTAGACACGTTATCCATTTTGTTTGCTTATGCGCTTTACAATGGCTCGTTTGAGTAAAATTTCCTCAGATATTGTACAAACTGGACATTAATACAGGCAAAACCAGCAAATGAACGAATACACATACAATAGCTGCTATAACGACATACGCAAGACGTACCTGTTTCTCTCAAGTGAAATTGAAGTCGTCCCACCGTCTCCCGGCGTCGCGCACAAACAAGAGCAGCCACGCACGCGCAGAAGAGCGTGTGAAAAGGTACAATTAGTAAGTATAGCAATGCTACTGTAAAAAATAAATGACAATCAGAAATTGAAGTAAAACTTATTTTGAAAAATATTTAGTTTAATGATTTTGCATTTAATTTTTGTATTCAAGCTAGTGTATTTACTTCTTTTAATTAGGATTTTATTGTTTGCTTCAATATATATTTTATCAGGTTTTGTAGAACTTTTCAATCTTTAATCCTTTTGTAGTTATTACTTAATATATATATTTATTTGTCTGTCTTAATATACGTTTATCTTAAAACATTTATTTATTTTAATCTAATTGTTAATTAAGATTTTCACAAACCTACAAATATGGTCTTCCTATTTATTTATCATTCATTTATTCATTCACTTTCTTTTCGGCTTAGTCCCTTTATTAATCTGGGGTCGCCACAGAGGAATGAACCGCCAACTTACCCAGCATATGTTTTACACAGCGGATGCCCTTCCAGCTGAGTAGTTATATCATATACTGTGTGTCAAAATGATTTATTGCTTTTATGTCTAGAATGTATGTCTATAATTTATGACCTTGTTGTTGTTGATGGACTGTATGGTTTGTCCAATGTGTTTCATGAATGTAAGACTGGTGACCAGTGACAGGCTGTTTTACCCCAGTCACAGGCTTAGGGTGTCTGCTTTAGGGCAGGATTTATAACGGTTTGTCCCAGGTTGACAGTTGAACTATGTGTCAGGCCGATTTTGGTAGGTTTTATAGTTAGATTTGTGACAATGTGTATGGTTTGTCATTTTTACAACTTATCCTGCTCTCCTGGCATTCCAGCTCCTTCCAGTCTCTGAGTGTAAGCAGGGGGGTTTCAGGTTGGGGGGAGTAATCGGGCAAGCGATCGTATACCTCTGACAGAGGATCCTTTGATTGGGGGTCTTACACTGAAAACTTTGTTTGATCTACAAAAGTTCTTGTTTTATCTGGTTTTCTCTAACAACCAAGGCTGCTGTGCTATCCGTGGCCACTTTCTGTGGGGGAGAAGAAAAGTTGTCATGTTGTGTGTGTGTGTGTGTGTGCGTGCTCTTCTCAGAACATCAGCCTGTCTTTATCCCAGTACTGTCAGTACAACATGATCTAGAGGCTAATGTAAAAATAAAATATTAAGCAGTCAAAAAGTATTCAAACAAGTATCTCCATCTTACCTATTTGTTGCCTTGTCCAACCTCAGTGTGTTTGTACCATATTTTGTAGATGTGCGTCAAGAATTAACCAATTCTTTGATCTGGCCCCACAGATAGTATGTAAATTATAAAAGGAACAAACATAAAACACATTTCACCTAACATGTCAGAATATAAAAATAAAAGGCAACTGTGATTTCTAAGCGTACCTCAACATACCGCATGTCACTAAATGAAGGTGCTTTTGTCTATCCCCTTCAAAACTTTAGATTGTTGTTGAAAATGAAATTCAGCACTGTTTCTTCAAGAGCGTTTCTCACTTCAGTAGAAACATCATGCACTGTTTTAGGACAAACTTTTCAACTTCAGGAAATAAGCTCTTCATTTATTACTGAACATTTTCCTCAAAAATGCGTTAAGTATGTTTCATGGCTCACGATCAATTTTTAATCCAGACAATATTTCTGGTGTTCACCATATGAAATCTATGAACTTTGCTAGATAATTGGTACAATAGTGTTAGGTTTTTTTCACCTACTTCTGTATCTGTAAAAATTTGGGCTAAAATCCTGCATGGGATTTTACATGCTAACAAATGTTATGTCACACCGACGTAACATTTTAATCTTTAATGTTCTACACACTCTTAAAACCATATCTAACGAAGATATTATTGTCTGCAAAACACTGATGTAAATTTTAAAAATGTGTAATTTACAGTGAAAATCTTTTTGTATTCATTTGGAAAAATACTTTTGTAAAGTCTTCATTTGGAGAATTATGTTTACAGCACTAGATTCATTCTTGATTTGTATCAAGATCATGGACAACACTGTGCAGGTTTTTGTTGGACCGTGTTTTTAGGTGAAGACTCGTCTCTGATAGCTGTCAGCATTGTATTTACAGAAAAGGATCAAGAATAATTTCAATATTTTTGTGAAAAAATTAACAAGTTTCATCATGAAAACTGTTTTTTGTTTTTTTAAACATGTATGAAACATGCTTTTCTGTAGAGTAAAACGTTTCAAACTATTTACTTGCATTTTAGTTTTAGCATTAAACAGGTATAACTCATGAGACTATGACTATGGCACAATCCTGGTGTATTATTAAGTTTCTGAGGGTTCACTCAGAACACAAAACTTTGTTTTGGGAATTTGTAAAAATTGTTCACACCAAAACATAGAAAAGAACATCTGTAAGATCTGTCTGTTTCGAACAGCGAGTACACTTCAACATACGTTATACAAAATCTTTAATCAAAGTCTAATCTTTCAACATCTACCATAAATGAAAAGAGCTGGTAAAGGATGTTTCATCTTCTAGAGTGAACGTCCAAAAACAGTTAACAGATTTTTTTACTCATTTGAACGCAGTGTAAATAAATGTGTCACATTTTTAATGTCTTACCACCTCTAGCTAGTTTTGTTTGTGATGCCAAAATCCAGGAGTGGCTTTTTAAAACGCAAACAGAATTTATGCTATGCCTTTGTAATGCATTTCATTCTAAAAACTCCAATGTTATGTATAAAACAGATACATATTTAACAAAAATTTTGTTATGCACAAAAACACTGATATAAATTAGAAAAATGTGCAATTTACCATGAAAAAACCCCATTTGTAAATATTTAGCAAAGTGCTGATTTGTAACTGATGTCTACTTCACTTAGGATTTAATCTTGATTTGCATCAACATTACACACATGTTTTTGTTGGGCTGTATGTTTGTTGGTGAGGACACTTATCTGGTAGCTGTCAACCTTTAGAGCTTACAGAAATGAAACTCAACTAAATTCTAAATCCAACTAAATTCAGGATGTTTTCATTACCAAAAGCAAAACTTTTCAATGTGTAATGATTTTCTTTTGACTAACATGTTTCAAATTATTTTCCTGCAGGGACTACATTTTTGTTTTATACGTAAACAAGTGGTGTACACACGACTACAACTATGGTACGATCCTACGACTATTGCAATGCAATTAATAGATAATTTAACAAATATTATAAATAATTGTTGTTAACTTCTGGCCGCAGCTGTATCCCTTCTAGCAACAACCGTGCGTAACCATTTTTCTTACAGTCTATGGTTCTTTCTCTTCTTGTAAGTTCTTTTCTTTTCTCTTCTTTTACAGTCTATGGCTCTTATTTAAGTACTTTCTCTGTGGTAAACAGTTTTTTTTGCCTTTTGTATGTATTTTTTATTAAATAAAGTCAAAAATACAATGCAAGTCAAGTACAACAAATGTAAAGAAAATGTCGAAGGCTAGGGGGAGATATAAACAATATCCCAGGATTATATTAAATGATATACAGGCTTGTAGTATTCACATAGCTTTTAGATTTTTTGAGATATAAAATGGACTCAGTATAATGCTTCACTTCATTTTTAAATGCAATAAAACTTGGATTTTAACCTGAAAAATTACATTCATGAATATGAAATTTGGCCATTAAAAATAAGAAATTAATGAAAAATGTATGGGACTTTTTGTCTAAGCTTCAGAAGTTCCTCAAAGAACATCTTTCCAATGTAAAGTAATATTTTCATCAATATTAACAGCAATAAAGTCAATTACATTTCGCCAAAAAGACACATAAGGGCAATACCAAAAGAACTGAACAGCGCTTTCTGGCCTCTGCTTGCAAAAACTACATCTCACATCTAAATCTTTTTAAAATTGAGTTAAGGTTTGGCAGGATATGTTCTGTGAAGGAGCTTAAACAAAATCTCTTTAACCTTGTTTGTTAATAGCGATTAGGCAGATGCCAAACTTTTCTGCAAACAAAATCGCTCATAATTGATTCCAATATGCTATTGCATTTGGTTTTGATGCAACATCCTTCTGGAAAAGAGCTTTTATTGATCTGTTATTGTTCTTACAACTATATGAAAAGCATATTTTACCTATCGGAGAGTCACTGGGTGAAAATCGTGGTAATAGCTGATCATTTAATCTGTGTTTTATGTTTATACAACATATTTTAGGAGAGATTGCAGCAAAACCCATTGTAAATTCCTTTGGTGGTGTGGGAAAATGATATTTTGTTAAGAATACCTCTCATATGAAAAGAAGACCACCTGAATTAAATACCTGGTTTACCAATACAATGTTAATTCAAAACCAGTTATCAAAAAAATATAAATGATATACATATAATGTAATTTTTGTTTTTAAAATGTCCTTGTTATTGCAAATAAAGTAACGGTGTGGTGAAAATTTGTGTTTGTAAAATATGAAGGGGAATCATATTCCAAATAGAGGTTAAATATATTTAACAAGTTGTCTAATCCAGTTGATTTGAAATGTATTGTTTAGTACAGAGAAGTGCAGAAAATCTCTGTAGTAAACAGTTTTCCCAACCACAGCAGAAGATCCCTGCCTAGAGGTCAATTATAAGAACTGCTGTACTACAGTGATATATATTGGTCTTTTTGAGACCACTCGGTTTGCGTTTTAAGGTGTACATTTTTCTTCAGTTTTATTTATTTGATCAGTTTTATAAATATTTACTCTATCTTTAGCTAATCTTGGCCTATAGCTTATATCGTAGCTTCCACCAAATTAGAGTTAGCAAAGGTTAACAAAAACGAGTGAGTTAAACTATCGCCATTACTGTACATTTGTATGAAACAGTGTAAGAACAACCTCACCTGAAGGTAAGCAGTTCATATTTCCTTTATAAAAACAGCAGCCTATGCTCAACACATTTCTAAACCAGAACTACTATTGACAGCTAGATTTGCCAGGAGAAAGCACGTGTAATTTGCAGTGCAATTCTGATGAAGTTACATATAACATTTTTCAAAATCCTTATTTATTTAAGAGTTTTAATACGAAATTAAGGCATATTTGTAACAACTACTTATTTGTTGGACCTCTATAATATTGTCAACCAAATGCATTCAGTGTTATGGCAGTGTAGGCTACTACAGTGAGCTCTAGAACAAATAAAAACACAATCCAGGTGTTTGTAAAGAGTACTTTTATTGCGTTTAATTTACAAACTCATCTGAAAACAACAAACCGGAAGACCGAAAACGGAGAAACCATTATAATAGGCGCATATAACTATAAATATAAAAGTCACTTAAAAACAAACCTCAAAGCAGAAGCTCAAGGACAGTTAACTGTGAAAAGAATAACGCTACATCAGCTTGAACTATTTTAGATACTAAACTATTTTAACTAAACGGATGAGAACATGAGAACATTCAGCTGCAAACTGCTGCTCGATGCACACGCGAGGAGAACTGGATGATTATACCGCGAGTGAAGCGCATCTTCTTCGGACTAACGCGATGCACTGTATCAATCACACGAGGAAGACGGTCGGCATTTTCAGGCAGTAATTTCTGACAAAAATCACTTCTTTCCTCGCGTTCTTCTCATCAATGTTTTCTCGCAATTTCAAATTCCTGCGCCTGGAGTACCCAAAGTAATCGTGACAGCTATAAATTAGTACATTACAAGCAGCAGAGCTAGCCGACGTTTCCGAATTAGCTAACATTTCTTTCTTTTTCATCATACAATTCTTCCTTTTCTTATCAGCTGACATGTCCCTAAATTGACTGGGATAATTAAATAATACTTAACATCCAACTGAGATGCAGATTGAAAATAATTAAGACCGTTATGTTGCTTAAAAGTAACTGTTGATGGGCGATATTGCTTACGCTTGTGTTCGCGGCGCCATCTTGCGTTTACCCCTCTTCAGCGCTCCTCGTGACGTCGCTCTCAGGCAGTGATGTCGCATTCTAAACATTCCATCTGCATTCTGTTAAAGCTCTTAGGTT
>CAIGQW010012753.1:2025624-2040346 GCA_903798125.1 Danio choprae | reverse complement strand
GTTAGCTCATGATGCATTAATGTTAACAAGCATGAGTTTGGATGTTAATAATGCATTAGTAAATGTTGAACTATGATTAATAAATGCTGTACAAGCGTTGTTCATAATTAGTTCATGTTAGTAAATACATTAACTAATATCCCTTATTGTAAAGTATGACCCATTGAGTTTTATTGCCAGTGTGTGAAGAGTTTTTTAATAAGTGCAAAGCAAATTAAATAACTGGACTTCTGACTGGGATCAAATTCTAAACAACGGTTTTGTGTCACCTGATGCATAATATTCACCTAAACAGCTCTATTGGCATGGTCTGATTGTTTGTAATCAGTAACGTACGCACGCACGCACGCACACAAAAAGAACTGTTGTGAGTATATTGGGGAGTTTGATCACATTACGTTTCTTGTATATTACTTGGATGCACCAAACATTTGCCCACCAAAAATCAAATCGCCCAATAATGGCTAAAAAAGAAAACAGCTGAAAATATGAGCTGAAAAAAGGCTATGCTGGTTTTACTCTCTATCCAGGCCCAGTCACTGCGTGGAGAAGCGGTTTTCACACTGGACGCGGAAAAGCTCAAACCCATTCATTTCAATGGCTTGTGTCGGGCAATGGCTCACTGACAGTATAGAGTCCCCATTACTATACTGGGACATTAGGACCCACAAAGACCGCTGGATGAGCGCCTCTGCTGGCCTCACTAACTTCTAATAGCAACAGATTTTCTATGTGGTCTCCCATCCAGATACTAACCAGGCTCAGCCCTGCTTAGCTTCAGAGAGCAACCGTTCTTGGGCTGCAGGGTGATATGGCTGTGGCAAGTGCATCTAGAGTTTTTGGTTTTGGAAAAGATTTAAATTTTGGTGCATCCCTATATATTACTGTACGCGTGTGAGCACAGGTATTAGGTAATTGGCTGCAGTTCACTTAAACAAAAACAAAGGTTTTTGAACCAAATATCTAACAGAGAAAGCAGCTGTATGTGAGATATAAGACAGAGAATCATCAAATTTACCTGGATGGAGATGCTGAGGACTGCTGGACCTGACGGCTTTTAAACTGCCTCCTTCCCTTCCTGCAACTTTGATGGGAAGGACTTGAGACACCTCTATGCCAGCTGAAAGTGAGAAGACATACAAGATAACACAACGTAAACCTTGAAAAACCTCTTTACCACAACCCATAAAAACAGCATCAGCCAGTGTTTGTCAAGCAGTTGTTACCTGCGCTGTTGGTGCGCTGGTGGGAGTTCCTGTGTTTGCTGTGCTTCTCTTTGCCTTTAGGTTGAGCAGCGAGTTTGGTGGGGATCTTCTGTTGGACGGAGCCAGCTTTGAGGGTCTGGTTGGTGGTGCTAATGAGGTGGATGGGCACTTCTGCTTTAATAACCGAACTAGTGATGCTCTCTCTGCGTGGGGGAACCAGAGGAGGCCTCTCTGCGAAGCCTGGAGAAACCATGTTCAGTGTGGAGTATGATGGAGGTATCTAGAGAGAAAGACAAAATGATGAGTCAGGGGTTCACGTAGTGTAACAAGTTACTTTCCATTAAAGTTTTCTTTCCTTTTTCATAAAGAATTTGAACTGAAATGCCTTCATATTCCCTCATGACAATGCATTTAAAAACCATCAACCATTTTAAATATAGATGTTTACAAAAAAAAAAGCTAAACTTTAAGGTGTCCTTGTTAGTGTAACCGTTAATTTAACTACAGAGTAATATTAATTAATGACATGTAAATACTATACGAGTAGGGTTAGAATGCCACTTAGGTTAAGGGTAAGTTATGTGCATTTACTACTACTGCGTAATCAACATATATAAATGCTTAAACGGTTCATTGACCTTAAAAGAAAATTTTGATAGCATTATGTATTTTCCACTTGTTTTAATCCCGTTTGAGTTTGTTTCTTCTGTTGAACACAGAAAACGACACTTTTCATTGACTTCCATTGATCCATGGCTGTCAATGCTACTGGTTTCCTTTGAATATCTTCTTTGTGTTCGCCCCAAACAATTAACTCAAAGGTTTACAACCATTTGGGGCCAGAAAATTTCAGAAAATATCACATTCTTTGCTTTAAATTAGCACTAAATATGTATGAAATCTGTCTTATCTGTTACATCGTTTCTTCACTTATCATATGCAGTAAATTAAATTGTGTTAACCTGTATCTGTTCATTTTCAAGCGGATAGACTGCAGGCACGTTCTCATTTTTCTTATATTTCTTCTGCTGCTCCAGCTTTTCTTTCTCCTTCTCCACAGAGCGCATGGACTCTCGCAGCCGCTCCAGATCTTGTTGGTATTCCTCTCTGCACCGGGCCAGTTCTACTTTTTCCTCGGTAAGCGTTTCCTCCTGTCTGCTGCATGCCATCTCTCTCTCCCTCAGCTTGTTCTCCCTGGTCTCGGCCTGCAGCATCTGCCTCTCTTTCTCCTGCTCCCACTGTATCTGCTCCTGCCGGCGCTGATTCTGGAGTCGCTGGAAGTTGGCCAACTCCTCGTGCTGCTTCCGCATGTTCCGGTGCTTTTCCTGTTCCAGGAGAGTGTTTCCCCGAGGTCGGGACATCAGCTCCTCAATAGTGGCCCGCTGAACCTCGATGTGGCTCTCTAGCTGCTGGACCACAGACTGAGAAAGGAAGAAACAGAGATCTATTGTGTTGATGTGGGTCTACACAGATAAAACCTTCATGAAAAAAAGTTAATAAATCATCTGATAATTACAAAAGTGAAATACCTGAAGGCTGTAGAGTTTCTGAGACAACTGAGTTACAGTGGAATACAGCTGTGGAGAAAAAGATTTTGGTAGTATTTTGTGCACTGGTCATCATAATAAAGATGCAAATGTAATCCTAATCCTGAAAGCGTACAATATGCAAATGTAACATTTTAAAATAATGTCCCAACAGTCAACGTTAATTAATGAAACTTTCCTGGGTTAAATTAATTAGAATTAGTGCTGGGCAAAAAGTAATCACGATTAATCACATCCAAAATAAAAGTTTGTTTTGACACAATATGTGTGTGTGTACTGTGCAAGCATACATTTAAGAAAATGTTTATTTATATTTTAGATATAAAATATATATGTGTATGATACAAATTATATATAAATTTAAATATCCATGCAACAAAATCGTTTTGTATAGTTTTGTTTTTATGTATGTGTGTGTGTGTATATCACAAATATATGATAAATATTTATAACACACACACATATATTATGTCAAAACTCATTTATATTTTGGATGCGATTAATCTTTGCCCAGAACTAATTAAATAACTAATTAAATTATAATTATTTTGTTGATTTTTAAAAATAATATTAATAATAACAATTAAAAATTAATAATAATTAAAAATTAATAATATCAATAGTAATAGTATTTTTTTTTGTATGTCTACAGCAACATGTTGTCCATAACAAATTTCCCCTTTTGAGGACAATAAAGTATACTGCCACTATAAACTTTAGACAATTAATCAAAAACTTTTTTATTTTCCCGTTACACACACACACATTGAAATTCTCTGTGTTAGGAAGTACATACTGTACAATATAGCTGCAAATATTTCAGTGCAACTGAAACTGATTTCAACTCCCATACTTGTCATCATTGTAAATGAATCTTCTAGAGAGTGTTTTTATTAAACAGCTTTAAAGTCATCACAATGTCCGCCATTAGGTGCTTTAGATAAAGACATTAAAACATTAAGTCGTACCTCTGCTTTAGGAAAGTAGACTGACAGATACGCACTCCAGCTCAGTAGAGTTGCATCCTCATCTGCCTAACGGATCAAAAGCAAAAAGATACTGCTTAACACCATTAACACAGACAAAACAGCAAGTATGATACTGTAGTATCAGCTCACCGACAGCTCCTGGTTCTCACTAAAAGAAAGTTCTCTTTGCTGAGGGTCCAAGTTTGAGTTGGCCACCTGAATTCGGTCTCTCCTTCTTTCCAAAAAACTTTCAATACCGTCTAAAAAAAAAAAAAACAAGTAGCCCATCGATCAATGGCACTGAATGTACAACTTCAACATTCATTTGATAGTAATAAAGTAGCAGAGGTTTCTATTACTTTCAGGTAACATGTGAGTATTGTTCTCCAAGCCTGTGACAGCATCAGGTCTCTTCAGCACCGGATCCATTGCCTCACTAGGGGAAGGAGTTTGGCCCTGCTCACACACCACCAGCATCTTCTGTAGATTCTCCACTGTTGAGAGAGATTGACACTTTCAAAATAAAATTCACCATGCTTTCAGTAGTGGCCCAAAGTGATGCCCACCCTAGGTAAATGTATAAACATATGGAGATTGAATTGAATTTTAAAAAGTAAATACATTTTTAAAAAATGCTGTGTTCTGGGCTAAACATACTCATATGTGCAGAGTTGTACGAGTTGTTGTTTTATTAAATTAGCAGAGAACTCGCGACACATTTTTAAAATGCATGAGGGAGTCAAAAAAGCAGTAAGCGGTCAATAGTGAAATTGATTTGATTGAAATTGACACATCTGTACTGTGCAGTGCAAATCTCACCATCTTTCAGGGCTCCAGTGAGCAGTAGTTCCCTCTGCAGCGGCTCTGCTGCACTCCCACGTAGCAGATGGCGCTCACTCGTCGAGGTGTCTGAAACACCCGTCACTGAAGCTGTGATGCTGGAGAATAACTTTAGCT
Source organism: Danio choprae (assembly GCA_903798125.1). Taxonomy (NCBI): domain Eukaryota; kingdom Metazoa; phylum Chordata; class Actinopteri; order Cypriniformes; family Danionidae; genus Danio; species Danio choprae. Next base: position 2,035,669 of record CAIGQW010012753.1, on the reverse strand, counting down.
TCTCCGTCAGGTGCTGCTCTATCGAGGCATCGTGCACACACAGCTTTCCTACTCAGGGGGGGAAAAAAGCAAAAAAAAAAAGTGTTCAAACTGACTTCTGTTCATTTTACAGAAGAGAATGCAGGACTGAAATCACAGACTGTGAATGATTAAATCTGCACATTACTTTGAAATTCCAAGATCTTCTCAGGGAGTTCTTCTGGCTCATCTTCCTTTACTTCTGGACAGCTGAATACCAGAATACCAGAATGTTAGAAACAACTCCAGAAAAAAATATATATTTTGAATAAATAAATCTTGACCCATTAACAGGTATCATAGCCACCTGATTGACCTTTTGACCATGGGTTATCATCTGCTTAGAGTGGTATCAAGAACGCATTTTAAAGTCTGCATGAACTGGAAGCTTCGACCGTTTTTTTTTTTTTTTTTTTCATATTACGATGCAGTTCCTAGAGAAATGGAATATTAAGCTGATTGGATGTGGTAAAGTAGGCATTTCATTGAGAAAGATCGGGAAAAGGGTTTTCGGAAGAGTTATTAAAACCTAACAGACCTAACCTCCTCCTCACCACTTCTGTTTGTAGTCAAAACTGGCAGTTAAAAGGGCCTCAGACAGACGTTACCTGACAATTTAACCAAAAACAAACAGAAAGTGCATTTTCTGATTTCAATTTTAGATTACAAGGGCAAACTATTTTTTTTCTTAACGACATGCATAGATGAATTGCTCACCACAAAACTAGCAATGTGAGCTAACAAAATCATATGGTTCGTTTTGATTTGATTTGTACTTGTCAAAAATACTTGTCAAAAATAAATCTTAAGAGTGAAAGTTAAAGCGATGGTTCATACAAAGTTTGTTTCAAACCAGATTGAGTTTCTTTTTTTCTCTTTAACAAAAAAGATATTTTGAAAAATGTTGGAAACAGGAAACCATTGACTTCCACAGTGTTTTTTTTATAGATGTTTTGTTTACTATGGAAGTCAATAGTTACCGGTTTCCAATATTCTTCAAAATATCTGTGTTCAACAGAAGAAAGAAATTCATAAATGTTTAAAGGTGAGGAACTATCTCTTAAAAGTATTATGGTCATCTTTTAAATGTTTATATATCCAGTAAATATGGACGACTAGAAGTCATTAATATGCAGATTTTCACAGCAAATTCTCATTATTAACCAAATCAGATACATTTTCTTCACTCTTTGCCCGTTTGTAACAGTCTCACACTTTTAGCTGCCTTTGACTGACAGGATATGATATTAAGCTTTCAAAATCAATTCATAATCACCCCTAAGAATTATGATTAATAAATAACATTTTAGTACAATATACACTATAGTTTGGGGACAAATAAGATATTTTTTAAAAGAAATGTTTATTTCAATTAGGAAGAATAAATAACACGGTCATATAATGTTATAAAAGATATCAATTAAACAATTTTTTGAATATCTATTCCACAAAGAATCCATGAAATATAAATATATCCGTCTCCACAAAAATATTAAGTAGCTAGGTCAATACATTTAAAAACAAAAACTTTTATTTTTGGCATTTTTGCCAAATTTAAAATCTTTAGTATGATAGAACAGTATAGATATTATGGGGTAATGGGGAAAGGATTATAGAAATAAGGGTAATTGGGAAAAGTCCACGAGTCAGGATTCGAATTGTGGATGCCTGCACCGCAGTTCCGCTAAATGTTGGAGCACTGTGACCACTAGGCTATTAGCAGAGACCATTTTCAACTAATTGTATACAAAGTGAAAACAAACACACACACAAAAAAAATCCACCCCAAACATTTTAATGAGCTTTAAAAAGATTTGTATAAACGCACCGCTCCACTGCCTTCCAGATCTGGTTTGTCCAGGTGTTGCGCTCTTCTCCAGAGGAGGTGTGAAACTCGTACATCTCTGGAGTGTCCAAAGAGGCTGAGATAAGAAACATGGCCTTCTTATCATGAGCTGCTTCACGCACAATGAGCTTCAGCAGAGAGATCACAGCAGGCTTACCATCCTACAGATGCACACAACAAGCAGATGACATTTATTAAAGACAATTATATATTACACAAAACAGAACTGCAAATAATTACATCCTTCTCACCAGAGAGGCAAAGGTAAGTCTTGAATCTTTCTCCAGTAAAAGCAGTAAAACATCAGATAACAGCAAGACGATAACATCTGAAGGCATATGAGACAAAATACAGAAATGTCAGTCATCTTTCATATGAACCAACAAAGTGACTGAAAATAAAAAACATTAATAAAAATAATCCACAGCATTGGGTGGTGACGTGAAATAACAGGATGCCCCCAAAATAATAAACTACTACAGATGCATAAATTGACCTGCCAGTAACTGTTTTTTGCTTTAATTCAGTCAGAAAGTATTTTTTTAGAACAAAGTCTGTAAAAAAAAGGCAACAGAGGTGTTAGAATAAACTTAATGTAATATACACGGGTTTCATTCAATATACTTGTGCATCTGTTAATGTCAGGTTATGTGCAGATTATGGTTGGTTTGAAAAACACAAGCAGAAACACATATCAGCACCTATGACAGATAGAGAAGCTCACTGTTCATGATGCATAAAACATTGGAAGTAAATCTTAAACATGGTTGTGGCATAAGGGTATCCATGAATGGAACATTGTGTTTTTAGAAAAGTTAACTTTCAATGGTTTCTTTTTAGATGATCTCCCTATGATGCATATTAAATACAAGACACCACTATACCCGCTGTTTAGTACCACCTAGTGGAAGAGTAAATTATCATTTTTAATCAGCTCGTCTATTGTTTTTGTTATGTACCACTATGGTTTTAGGCAGAATAATTTCACAAAGCTAGTCAAATCATTATGCTCTCACTATATATTTTTAAATTCTACAACCTAATTTCCAATCATCCAATCTAATGTAGGATCTTTGTGTGGAATGTCATCACAATGACTGTAATTTTAAATTACTGCAGATAGTTCAGCCTGTGATAAAGCAAATAAACTGCTTGAACTCATATTTTTATTGGAATTTGACGGAATCGGCAACTTAAAATCAAGATTGGTGAACGACTACTATATAATCAAGTTGTGATTTTAATCTGTCACCTGTATGCTTATCACCTTTGCTTTTGTTGTTTGTGACCCTCCAGTTGAGCATGCCCTCATGAAGCAGCCTCCTCTTGCCCTGCAGCATGTCCTCTCGACGAAACACCCTCCCGCTGGTCATCTTCACCTGGGTTTTGGGTTCCAGTTTACTGCTAAGGTCCCTCAGCCGTGCCACTTTCTCAACCTCGTCCACATGAGCGTTGACTTGTGCTATGGTGTCCTTCAGAAAGTCCAGCCCTTGTACCAGGTCCATGTGTTCTGCTGAGCCAACTGTCAAAAGAACAAGAAAACCAAATCATGCACTCTCATTGAGGTTGACTAATGGACCTGCGTGTTCTGGTTGTGTTTATACTGGTTGTGTTTGTTAGAACGAGCATCAATTACACAAACACTGGGAACACTCTGTTCTGGAAAAAAACTTTAATTTGACGTGTTTAATCTCACGTCAAGCAAAAGTGACAACAAACAAACCCTTTGATGTACCAATTAAATACAGGGATATTGACAAAATGTTACATTACAAAAGCTTCACAATTACACCTTGTAATATAGCCAACCTATATGCTACCATTCAAACGTTTAGGTATTTAATGTTTGAATATCCAATTATCAAAGAATCATTAAAAGCAACCTAAAGGCCCCATAATAATTATATTAAGAGTGATTCTTAACATGCAGTTCAAAAATAAACAAACATGTCTGAAAAATGGTACCCTTTTTAATTTGATCATGTGTCTATTTCCTTCTCTTTAATTTAGAACAGACATCAGTAATTTTATATTCAAATAATATTTCACAATACCACTTTTTTTACTGTAAAATGGATCAAATAAATGCAGCTTTTGTGGTGACTTTCTTGAAAAACACAAAACCTGTTTTAAACAGAAGTGTGTATTTACAACTTAAAGTCCATTCATTCTGAATTACATTTACACAACAAAATCAAAAACAGAAACTATTCAAACTCAGAACAAATCTTTCTTCCTCATAGCAATAAAAAAAAAAAAAACATACCTTCAGTGTATTTGATGACGCGTTCAAACAGAACCGGGTACTTTGTGATGCGCTGAGTTATAAGGAGAATAATCTCGGGTATTCCTAATCGCCGCACAATGGACAGCTGACATATTTTCTGAAGATATAAAAGAATGTTAAAATTTTAAGAAAATCACTGAATTCAACTTACTATCATTTAAAAAAACTTTTTTTTTCCTACTCGTATAAAATTTTGGAACTTCTTGTTGTTTTGCATCAAGTCTTTGTAGAAGTTGACTGCATCGGTGTGACAACTGCAGAACACGCCATAGAGGTACCGCAGTCTGCTTCCCATTTCACCAGAGAACTGCACACAACAAAATCACCAAAGCTATTTTCATAGCACTACCAGACATTAATAAAGAAAGTCATGACATTCAAACAGCAAAATGTTTAAACTCACTGAAGAATATTCAATATTAACACTTCTAAATAAATAAGCTTCATTTATTCATATACTACAGTTCAAAAGCTTATTGTCATTAAGATTTATTTTCAATGTTTTTCATAGATATCTCACATTTACCATAGAATATGTTGGATATATACACATTTTTTATTTAACTGTAACATAATGAAAAAAAAAATATTATGTATGACTACTTTTAATATAACCCACTTTATATTAAGTGGCCTTAACTACTAGCTACATTAATAAAACAAGTGCAATGTACTTATTGCATAGCACATACTATACAAGTATAATAATTATGGTGCTACTGAGGTAGAATACGGGTAAGGTTAGGGTGGTTATGAGTAGGTTTAAAGTGGGTTAAGGTTTAAGGGATGGGTCAATGGTGTAATTAAAATATAAGTACAGAAATTAATTACACATAGAATTACATGCAGATAATTTTTTAAAATATAAATTCAACGTAAAAACATGCATGTACATAATAAGTGCATTGCACCAAATAATTCATTTAAATGCAAGTACATAGTAGTTAAGAGCACTTAATATAAAGTGGGAGCAAATATTGAAAGGTACATATATTTTTAAAACATACACATTTTAAATTTCCGTACATGTAAATATGCGTCTACAATTTACCAGCATCATGTAGATAGATAAGGTAATACAAATGACACTGTTTTTGACTATGATTACAAGAATATTTCAGACAAGAGTATAAAAATCTGACTACATAAGACTTTTTAATAATCCCTTTTTTTTTTACATGGAAAATAAATCTGGGAATATCTTTTTTTTTTTTTTTATCAGTTTCATTACAAGATGTTCATACAATGGTGATGTATAGTCATGTCGTAGTCTAGGAAAGGCTTTTGTAGTGTACATTTGTTATATCATTCATTGATTTCTAATTAAGTACAGCTTGCATATCCAAATACTTGTTTTTTGGGAGCAACTATATAATAACCTTATTTAATGCCGAAACAATAATTCCATTCATTTCAGAAAGCACCTGCCGCTTAGCTCAACTTTGGGGAATGTGGATACAAAAAAATCATATAGAGGACGACACTGGCTATAACTGACAGTTTGCTGATCCATAGCATGCAGCCTGAAATATCTAAGTCTAATACACTTTGTTGTATATAGTAACTACTTCTTGATCTTCAAGTCTAATTTTGGGGGGCTTTTTCAAGCTTTGCAGATAATACAGTAGAGATGTGATAGGAGAGGTGGGGTACAGCAAAGAGAATGGGATCGACAAATGAGTGAATCAAGAATCAAACTGAGCATAGTTGCTTTTAACCATAAGATGTGCTGACCAAGTCTAAGCTTTAAAACATATTTGTGACCCCGGACCACAAAAGTTGTATGGGTTTAGTTTTTGGCAATAGCCAAAAATACATTTTATGGGCCAAAATTATCCTTTTTTTTCTTTCATGGCTAAAATCTTCAGAATATAAAGTAATGATCCTGTTCTACGGGGAATTTTTATAAATATCCTATTGTAAATATATAAAAACATTGCTAAGCAATTGATTTAGACAAAATTAAAGGCGATTTTCTCAATATTTAGATTTATTTAACCCTCAGATTGCACATTTTTAAATACTTTGTCTGGAACGAGGAGTGATTTTTTCAATGATTTTTGAAAGCCTTGAGTGTTGTGGTTTTCTCTCACTCCGGCACTGCACCATCATAAACACCACAGATACAGTTTTGAATCATTTGATATATTCAACTAACAAAACCAGATAATTCTTTTCTTTTCTGAGAATTACAGTTATTAGTGGCCTAGTCCTTATAAACGTAACATACATAATTTATGAATAAAAAAAACTACAGCCCTCACTGAAGAATAAGCCAAATCCTAAGTAATGCATAATGATTCTTGCAAAATGATCAACGCAAACTAAGCTGAGACGTTCATTTTACATTTTAACTATAGACTAAATATAAAAATTTTAAGTAAAGTAATGCAACACTACATGTTTAAAAAAAATGCTCCCACTTTATAGCAGGTGGCCTTAACTAATATGTACTTACACTGAAATTAAACAATTGTTACAATGCATTTATTGTGGAAATACATATGCGGATGGAAAACCCGGAGGGGAGCAGAGACGGAGAGAAAATTCTTGTCGCTCTACTTCGCTCACCTACTCTGATACTAACAAACTAAACATCAATGAAAAGCTTATGCATCCAGCTTTCAAGACAATTGACACATATGACTGGTTTTGTGGTCCAGAATCACATTTGTAATCTATGAATATCCTACAACAGTTATATAATAATGGTACCTGTGTGACGAGGATGTCCCCAAGATTGTGGATGCAGTAATTCTGGGAGCTGTCAGGCTCCATAGAGTTGAGTCTTCGGAGTTTAAGACTGTCAAGGAAAAACTGGTGCACCTGCAGCAGGTTTTCCACCTGTGGAAACAGCCTTTCCAGTCGTGTCTCATCCATTAGTAGGGTGTTACGCAGCTCCCGAATGTATACACCCAAAACTATCTTTAGCGTCCGCACATGGTTGATTTCTGTCTGAATCAGCTCTGTGAGAACAACATTAACAGGCATTTAACATCACATATGGCTCAAATTATTTTATTTAAAAAAAAAAAAAAAAGATCAGTCCCTTACCATGGATTACATCCTGTCTTTTGACGGCATCTTTGGAAAAATTTTTCAGATATTGTGGGTCAACAGCTAAACTCCAGGTGGGAGCCTCAAAGTCCCGAGCATCTGTCTCCAGATCTTCACGCAGCACATTATAACGGCATTCTGTACAGATGACGAGATACACTTGCCTTAGTGTCAACAAACAGGTGCTGTGATGATGATACACATGTAAATCACGCAACAAAATCATCAATTAAACAGATGAAGTATCCAACCGTCAATACTGATGGTGTCACTGTTTGCGGTCTGGACATTTGATTCCTCTGCCAGAGGCTTGCTTTTGCCAAAATCGATTTCATCCATCTTATTTTCTGAAAAACAAAAAGACAGTCAAGAAAAAATGGCCATGCTGTATTCTTTTAATAAAGTTCTAATGCTTTTAGGATTCTTTGATAAATTCAAAAGACCATTTATGAAAGAAAGCATTTGTAGCATGAAAAATACCCTGATCAGTTTGATAAATGTCCTAGCTAGGTCCCATATTGACAGAGAAAAGGATATCTTAATACTTTGCGGTAATTCAAATACTGTAAATAATACATTATTAGCTGAGTGTGTTTTTGGGCTGTCACCGTGGCTGGTTTAGGCCTGTAATGTATAAAGAAATACCCCTTAACCATTAATAGGTGGCAACAGGCTCTGGTGATGATGATTCATTGAATCGTTCATTCAAACAATGAATTCAAAATAGCAAATTGATTTAGAAATTAAGCAGGCAAAAGGATCATTAAATTATTCAAACAGATCATCTTCGGAAATTCTGAGATGTTTGGCATTGCTTATGACTGTTTTTGCTTGTGACAACAAAACAAAAAGTATAATATTGTCTAAAACATAAATATATTTTATACATTTCCAATATAAAATCTTTACATTAGCAATAGTGCTTACTCACATATTCAGAATAGAATATTTGCTGATGTTACTTAAAAATATCACGTTTCATAAAACAAAGCCATACATGGATATTTTTGTTTTATAACTTAAATTACAGAATCATTATACAAGTAGCCCAAACTTTGCAAACGCACTGTAAATTAACAACTTTTGAGACAATGCTGCTGCTTTCCAGGAAAGTCATTCTGCAGCAGCTGTACTGTTCAGAAAGCCTGAGCACTGACCTGTGGTTACAGTGATAACCAGGTTAAAGGCTGGAGGAAGCAGGTTTATCTGTGCCGTGAGAGGGTCATGCCTGGTATGTCATGAAGCAGATACAGCCAAGCGTATGATGAATATTTTACTTCAGACCTAACATAAAAGCAGAAAGTTCATATTGGATTGGATATGTAAAGGAACATTTTGGAATTTTAAAATACACAATGTATCAACATACAGTAGTTGCATCCTATTTTTACTAATTACTAATGTATTACAACTCTTTTTCCACTGAGGGCCATGTATGTCTGCAAATATATATAAAAACAAAACATTGAACTAATCAATACTGAACCAAAATCAATTGAATTAGAAATCATAACCATAATTAACCTTAAATAATCTGAACAGAAATTTTCCATGTCTTTAAAACAAACAAAAAAAAATCCTCCCTGATTCCATTATTAGATCCTTTTCAGTCAATTAAATGAAACCTAGTCCACAACAGCATGTGAAATACACAGTTTAATAAGGGAACAAAACAAGACTCTTAAAATATACCTCCTTTCAAATTATTTTATTAAAGATATAAAAATAATTGGGTGTTATATGTGTGGGACCCCGATATATAAGGAGTACCACCAACTCTAGATATAAAATATTTTTCCCTAATAAGAAGTTGCAATATGAAGATACAATATAGTTTCAGTTGAAAATAAATGAGTTTTATAAAGTAGTTCTGGGTTGGGTTATGAGGGTTCAAGTACGTGACTGACACTGAGCAGGTCAAGGTTACAGAGGAGTGTAACAAAAGGGTAGTGGCATTATGCTGGTCCCCTTCACTACTTGGAAAACAGGATAAAGAAACAGATCTGTTTCTTCTCTGAAACCTGCAAACTGGTTTTTGGTTTGTCAGAGGTTCAAGAGCAGAAGACACAAATCCAAACGCAGGCAAAAATAAAACAGATCTGCCTAGACAAATAACATCATTCCCCTTCTCTAACACATGCAAAATGTTTCCATTTTTTGGTATATAAAGCTGGGAAGCACTAAAAATAAATACAAGCTCACCAGCTAAATTTACACAAAACATAGATTAATATATACAGTAGTGTAAAATAACGAATTACAAATACTCAAATGACTTTAAGAGCAATTCCAGGATTTTGGATGTGACATTTGCAGTAAAAACTGAAAATATAAATAAATTCACAAAGAAAGTATATGTTAACATTATATTAAAACATAGGTTTATATTTTCGAAAACAACTCACCATTGAGTTATAGAAGAAAAATATTAATCTGTAAACATTTTTATATTTTAAATGAGGAAAATAATCATGCCTTGTGGATGTGACCGGGCCTCACAGTGGCGCAGTGGGTAGCACGTTCGCCTCACAGCAAGAAGGTCGCTGGTTCGAGCCTCGGCTGGGTCAGTTGGCGTTTCTGTGTGGAGTTTGCATGTTCTCCCTGTGTTGGCGTGGGTTTCCTCCGGGTGCTCCGGTTTCCCCCACAAGTCCAAAGACATGCGGTATAGATGAATTGGGTAAGCTAAATTGTCCGTAGTGTATGAGTGTGAATGGGTGTGTATGGATGTTTCCCAGAGATGGGTTGCAGCTGGAAGGGCATCCGCTGCGTAAAACATATGCTGGATAAGTTGGCGGTTCATTCCGCTGTGGCGACCCCAGATTAATAAAGGTACTAAG
>CAIGQW010012753.1:1964648-2023295 GCA_903798125.1 Danio choprae | reverse complement strand
ATATATATATATATTAAAGTAAATATTCTATTGGGTTTCTATTTCATACTTCATTAAGATACATTATTAGTTATATTAAGCTATACAAGTCTTGATTCCAGTGTACCCTTTAACAGACTTCAATCATCACATATTTTAAAATTTTTTTAACTAGACATGGGAGGAGAACCAGTTTCAAGGTTTACCGCAGTTTGGAAAATCACTGTACTTTATTTTTTTTTTACGTGTTGTCAAAGACGTATTTATTTAGAGCAACTGTATTTCCAGCACTAAAGTCACATCAAAAGCTTCCTGAAGATTCAGGAAATCTGTATACACCAAACTGTATACACAAACATACAAAGCCTGCTATAAACCTGAACAGAGCAGTGGCTTACTTTATATCTAAAGAAAAGAAGAAATCCAAAGACGGCTTTTCAAGCTGTAAAGAAATCTGTGTTTTGAAACTAATGAAGACAGAAGAAGTCAATCATTTATTTTAGTTATTTAGCCTGACATGTTTACTGTTCCAAAATATCTTAAGATCTTAAAATATATTGAGTTCAATGGGGGAAAAAAAAGTAGTTTTTATTTTTTATATTTATAAAGAACATATTTTAGAGCATTGATATTTTTGAAACCGTGATATTTTATCCAAAGTTATCATACAATCAGAATCTTATACCGGCCCATGCCTTTTTTTAACCAGCAAGTTTCATATCAGTCAATATCAATAATAATGGTCACAGTCTAAAAGAAGATTTTTGCTCCCGAGTAAAATTGAGGAAATCAGATGGTTTTAACTTTAGACTAAATTATATCATAACACGAACATTTCACAAGATAAAATAGATTTTCCCTCTTAGAAATGCCCACTTGACAGTTAGAATGTAGATTATAAAAAAAACAGCCCAATATATGGATGTGCGCTACGACTAATGACATTTTAATGGAGGTTTTAACAGAAGTTTTGCAGCCAATTAATCTCAAAGCTTAATTACAGAATGGAATACATATAGGAAAAAACTATTTAATAACTAATAGTCTAAATGTAAAATACCTAATACTTTAAACACAGTCATATCCTTCAATGAACATCCTCAAAAAAGGGATGATACTGTTTCTATGGTGTTTGTTATGTACAACAATTTAGTACAATAAAAATGCACTGCAATAAACCTGAATTTGAGAAATTTGCTGCATAAATTGGTACTGTACAGTGTTAAATTGCATAAGTTCCATGGTTTCAGATAGGCGCTGACCTGGCATTTCAAATTGCTGGACCAAGAAATAAAAATAGATAAATCACTGTATGCATAAATGCTTGCATGCACACGTAACCCTCAAACCTCTCTCAGCTGTTATGCAATAGCAGGTTCCGGCAGGAGGCTTCATTACAATATGCATCGTTGTTGTTGATTGACACCTCCTCAATCATCTGCTGGATGAAGATGAATATAGGCAAGCGAAACGCAGTTAAGGTTTATGCTTATCGGTCAAACGAGAAAAGCAGGCTGCTCCAGTCTGCGACACAGGGCAGAAACAACAAAAACGCCCTCCTTCCTTTACACAGAGACACATGAAATTTGACTCTTCCACCATCTTTGTTTTTCTTAAACTAAAAACTGCCATTCTGAAATTAAAAGCTAATTGTGGATATCGGTTATATTAACATTAACTGCTTCTCTCTGGTCAGCATGGAGCGCTAATGTGACTCAGCAGCTGCAAAATATAAGAACTTGTTTACCTGCGCTGTAACTGATTTACTAGTTCTGTTACTGTGTGGAAAATGCAGGGTTTGCAAACTGCATCTGACCATGAAGCCAACCTCCCCCTCTCACATATCGACAGGCCAGATAAAATACAGAAAGCCTCCCTGTTTCTCACACACACACAAAAACAAGATTACATGTAACCTTTAGAGACGCTGACCTTTACTGCTAGAAGACAAGGTTGTGTGAGAATCTGGTGTGATACCGCTGAATTTGGTGAGCTGTTGATCACAGGTATAATGATTTAAAATAGTATAATGATTGAAAATGACTGAGAACGAGATCCGTATTACCTGCCGGTTTATGACTGCTAACAAACTATTTAGGTTACTAGTAGCTTCTCGTTTTATTTAGATACCAGACTACTTCAAAATATTATTTATTACTTTTAAATACCCAAATCATTTTTTTACAGTTATTATTAGCATCTAGTGTACTAGTACTTGGCATTATTACTTATGCTTTAAATCTTTCTTACCATGTTAGTTACAAACTACATATGAAGTCATATATAATGACAACTCTGTTATTTGTTTTATTTGAATGAAGTACTAACAAATTACAAAAATATTAAACCAATTAAAATGGCCATTTTATATATAAATAATATATTATAAATAATATAATCAACAATTAAAACAAAACTTGAATGCCTAAATGACAGAGTTGGGCTGAATGTTTAAAGTACATGTCAATAACGAATATACAAGTACAGGCATTGACTGACTACTTGAAAAACGTCAATATATAATAATAACTAGCTGAAGAGTTACAAGTACCTACATAAACATTTTATAAATAACTTCAAAAGGAGCAACAAACAACTGAAATACATCTTAAAACTACTTGTATAATAACAATCACTACTGTAAGTAATAAGTCACTAGTATCTATAATATGACTCGCTACAAGAACATTTGTTTTTCAAAAAAAATGCATTAGTAACTTCTGGATTAAAGGGATAGATCACCTAAAAATACAAATGTACTCACCCTGGAGTGGTTCCAAACCTTTGAGTTTCTTTCTTCTGTTGAACACAAAAGAAGATATTTTGAAGAAAGCTGAAAACCTGTAATTATTCACTTCAATAGTAGGAAAAAAATATAGGTTGCAGGTTTCCAAGACTTTTTAAAACATCCTCTGTTGTGTTTAACAGAAGAAAGTAAAAGGTTTAAACAAGTAAATTGTGAGTAAATGATACCAATTTCCATTTTTAGTAGTGAACTATCACTTTAAGCGCAAGTATCTACTACGCAGGATAACATGCCTAGTCATCTACCACAAACTGATTTTCTCAGGACCAAAACTCAGCACTTCTGCAGAGCTGACCCTAGTGAAGCGCGTGTCCTGAGCGAATCAGGCATTAATCAGTGCAGAATTCAAGGAATGTAATGGTCGAACAGATAAACCATCCCGCATTCCTCATCACCACACCAGAGGACAAGTGTAAACACTGAAAACAACCGATCGGAAACACGAAAACTCACTGACCTCGTCTCTTTGATACAACAGATATGTAAACTTCTGATAAAAACGATAAAAATGGTGGTTATTTCAGCATTACTGACGCTGTATCATCTGTTAACCCACAAATGAAATCACAGCGAAAAATGTCCTGCTACTGATCTCATACGTCACGCTTCTCAGTAAAGACAGATGAATGATACTCAACGAAAAACTCCAAAAGTAGCGCTTAAACGACGTTTACATCTACACGACGTCAAAATGGTGTTTTACTGACGAGTATACATGTTTTACTACGACACAGCGTCAATGAAATAACACGAGGCCTCGATGACAAACTTTAAACACAAAGAGGCTCGGGCTCGCGCAAACTTCAGCTACTAAAGTTTCTACTCACCATTTCTAATGAAACCACATTTTTTCTTATGCTGTTTTTGTAGGCACGTGTTCTTTTCGTTACTCTCCTATCCTCTTTTTTCGGACGGTTTCTTTTCTTGAGCATCCGTCGGTTACGACAAGTGCAGCTCGCTCAAACAAACACACACTCAGGAGCGACTGGTGTCCTCATGCGCGCGCGCGCACACACACACCCACGGGCACTTCAGCGCGGCTCCGTCCAAAGCATGACGGGAACTCAAGGCGGCAGAGTTTCTCTATAGACATTTAAGAAAATACTTTTCCAACTAAGTTTATTTAGTTTTGTTTTGAACCGATATTCAACGTCTTAGCTGCGGCGTACGTTTATTTATTTATTTAATCAAAACTGTATTTTTGTGTGATCAGAAATCAAAAGAACAACAGGCTACATTTAGCCTAGTTCTGGACTGTTCAGTCAGTAGTTGTTGTTTGATATGAATGACTGGCTTACTAATTCAGTTATTTTTTCCCCCAAAATAAATTACACAGTCTTTGGCATTATGGGTGATGATGTAAGCTTTGTATTGCATAACATTTTTGTGTGTGCCTTAAAAGAATTTGGGTTTTATTGTATAGACTCCATGTGAATTCTTTAAGGGATAGTTCACTCAAAACTAAAATCTTTTGTCATCATTTCCTCACCCTTTACTGACCTGTTTGACTTATTTCTTCTGTTGAACACAAATGAAGAGATTCTGATGGAAGCCGCATACCTGTAATCACTGACTTATAGTGTTTGTTTTTCCTACTATAGTCAATGGTTACGGGTTTCAACATTTCTCAAAATATCTTCTTTTGCATATGTAAACAAAATTATTGCTTGAATAGCCTACCTCCGATTCCACTAGAGTGTGGAAATAACATTTAACTTCTGATCAGACTGACTGATATCTATATGCTGTCATATAAAAAAAAATGTGTGAATATCAAACATTTACAATAATAACATATTATTATTATTATAAATGTTTGATATTTAGTCACGCAATTTTACCTGACATTTGTAATCAAACAGGGCACAGTGGGTAGGGCTGTCACCTCACAGCAAGAAGGTCGCTGGTTTGAGCCTCAGCTGGGTCAGTTGGCATTTCTGTGTGGAGTTTGCATGTTCTCCCCGTGTTGGCGTGGGTTTCCCCCACAAGTCCAAAGACATGCGCTATAGGTGAATTGGGTAAGCTAAACTGTCCGTAGTGTATGAGTGTGAATGAGAGTGTATGTGTGTTTCCCAGTGATGAGTTGCAGCTGGAAGGGCATCCGCTGCGTAAAACATATGCTGGATAAGTTGGTGGTTCATTCCGCTGTGGCGACCCCTGATTAATAAAGGGACTAAGCTGAAAAGAAAATGAATGAATGAATTGGCGCACCTCACTAATTCACATCAGTCTAGGGAAAGCTCCAAACACTGCTGCTAGATGGCGCAACTAACTCAAGAAAGGCATCATCTTGCACACTGTTAGGGGGTCCGCTTACATTAAAGAAATGCACATTATCATTATCCCACACACTTAGGAAAACAGGGGAATTTGTCATTATAATTTATATAATCACATCCCTGAAGACCTGAATGAGCTCAGAAGCTAATATCCTCAATAAACACTGAATGCGCCAATGACGAAATGCACATCACCTTAAAATGAAAACACATCAGCAAACAGTGCCTCATAAAAATAATGCCATTGATTATATGAATTCAAGAGTTGCTGCTCTGCTTTAAGACCTTTTTAAATACCTTAATTCAGGAAAAACGATTTAAGACATATTTCGTTTCCGCGGAAACCGTTACGAGAGAAACTTCCATAGAGCACGTTCGTTTGGATCATTCTGTAAATGAAATTTCAATGACTGACGTAAGTGTTAGCGTTGCATAGTATACCTTTTTGAAACGCACAATCACGCAGATCGCGCTCATCTGACTTATCCAAAACTATTTGAGGTGCGCAGTTGTTTAGTTGTTAAACTAGCCATGTTTGACGTTGTAAAACGAAGCGCTTCAGTGCCGAGTCTTTCTCTCGGCGTGTCCAGCCACTGTCCGAGGTTTGCGGTCTCCTGGCACATTCTCAGCGCCTGTAGTCCGGACAGCGGGGAAGTGAACGGCGAAGGCCGCCAGGTAGAGCTGGCAGCGGCTGGTGATTTGACCCCTCATTACGTAGAAAAATCCTTCGTCTCATGGTCGGACGACGAATACTGGATGTCCTGGGACTTGTGGGACGAAGTGATAGACTGGGGTGAAGAGGAGAACCCAGGCCCGATGATCCGAGTGGATGGAGATGCTACACAAGGGAGAGCCGAAGAAAGCAATCTCGCGAAAAATTGTTGTCAAGAACACGGGTCTCTGGCTACAGGATTGTTTCCTACGAAAAATGACAGACTTATAAGCTCGAGAGCTGAAAAGCCCTAGAAAATAAATGTATTATACATAAAATATGTATTCCACATTTAAAGTTTTTCTTGCTTTTACTGAAAATGTATTTCCAACCTCTGAGGTTACCTTTAGTGAAATAAAATATTTAGGCCTATATTGTCATCAAGGGTTTCAATCTTTAACATCAATGAAATCTGTTCCACATGTGTGTACCTTACCTGTGTGGTTATGGTATAAAAAGATCAAATCAATCCCAATTTGTCAGTGATCAGGCTAGAAATCTCTAAATGTTTGGATCTTGGTGAAACAGCTTGGACATCTATTTAGTGACAGGATTTGCTATTAAAGTAGTTTTTAATTGGTGCTTTATAATTAATTACTAATTAAGCAAAAAATCGTCAAACATTTTATTTATACTAAATATACACAAAAACAATTTATAACTCTTGATGACAACATATCAATTATATACAAAACATCAGTAATAGACAAATACTTTTATCATAATTTATACTTACACTATAAAATACAGTACTCAACAGTTTGAAGTGAATAAAAAAAAGTTCTCCTAAGACAATAACAGTATTGTTTAAAACATCTTTTAGTTTTAGGACAACGCTGATGACATTTTTTTTATCCGGTTCAAATGTTGAGTACTGTATATCGAAGCAGCAGAAACAAATGGTTTATTTAAAGAACTCATTAAACCAGTATATTCAGGTAAAATAATAATAATAATAATAATAATAATAATAGAGCATAATGTTTAACATTATTTAAGAGATATAACATGATAGGGAAAAAAAAACATTGCACGTTTTGGTCAGTTTGGACTGAGATGTGTATGGAACACCTTAGGTGATCAGTGTCAAAACCTTTTTTTACCATAGTGTTTTCCACAAAACAAAAACAAACAAAAATACTAGTTAACACTGGTAGCAATTCTCTGATCAAAAGTTCTTATTTAAGCCATACAGTATATACTCACGTAATATTTCTCATCAATTTTAAATTTACTGTATGATTTACATTACTCTTTGCGGTGGTTCATATGGTTTCAATAAAAAGTAGTAAATGCAATAACACCATGGTAAACTCTAAAATTATATTACATTCACTCATTAATGAGCAGTTGCCGAAGAAAATATTAGGTTATGACCAGTGTTGGGGAAAGTTACTTCTGAAAGTAATGCATTACAATATTGAGGTACTTATCAAAAAAATAACTATTTGTGTTACTTAGTTACTTTTTATGCTAAGTAATGCGTTACATTACTTTTGCGGTACGTTTGATTACATGGCTGAGGCTTGTATTCAGTTAAATACTGAATTTTCTTCATGATCCTGCATTTTTGTCACACATTGCGCATATTAGATGTCCACTTCCAACAAAATGATCGCGATCTGAAGCTTCGATAGACCTCGTCTTTGAGAAACGCACACAGCACAGAAACTCATCCACTCGTTCTTCTTGAATGCACCTCACTGCTTTATTTACAGCAGTTATTTCCATTGATATCAAGATTGGCCACGAGAGCCGAAAGAGTCTCGACACTCCTGTGCATCTGGAGCTGCTGGGCTGATCAGAGGTCCAGAATGATTAGTACGATTTTCAATTAGAAAAAATAAAGATTCGAGACAAACATGTAAAAACATTTCTACAACCGGGCAAGAGCTCTCGAATGACGACATATCATCTATGTACAAAAAAAACATCAATAATATATTTATATATACTTTTTTGTCATCATCTATACCCACTAAAATATATCAAAGCAGCAACTATTGGTCAATCTGAAGAACTCTCTTAGTCCAAAGTCCTGAAAACAGTTTAAATATCCTTCAGCTGTAAATGTGTGAACACCAGGAGGGTGCGAACAAGAGGAGGAGGAGCACAGGTACGCAAATAAATAAAAAAATAGAGTCCAAAAATCTGTTCGTTCTCTGTGTAGTCTGGAATACTGAGTAGCAGGTAGAAAAGCAGTGTCTTTTACAGGCTTCACCTGTGCACAGTTTGTTCTTGGATGGATGAGAAAAGTCATCCTTACAGTTCCCAAGTTCAACAGGTTTGCCAAAACCATTACCAAAGGTGGACAGATTCAGACACAACTCCACGTTAGTCATGACATAGGCCACAAACAGGGTAAGGTCACTTTTTTCCCCCTCATATGCTTCATAAACATTCTGTCTTTTCTGGAGAGATCTGAGGAGAATCCGTTGGCGGATGAGGACAATCCGTTGGCGGATGAGGGGAGAGTCTGAGGAGATGTAAGGTTTAAAGCAGCCTTCGGGTTTGTTGAGGTTCATTTCACAGTTTGTTCCATTTGACCAGTTCTTGAAACTTGGCAATATTAAAAAAAAGTCAGAAAAGAAGCAGTTGATGTGTATTTTCTTCTTTAAATATAAAAAAAAAAATCCAAAAAATGCCTGCTCCTTGTATCATCATCATCATACAGAGGCAGTAAAGAAGAAAACAAATGTCCTGAGATTACTTTCTGAAGTGCTTCTGATATAGAGCTCGATAAAAAGTAAATCTATAAAATGATGACAAAAAAAAAAGAAAAACTAATATAGTTTAATGGGGTTAGTGATACTAAGAAGGGGTGGATCGGGGTAGAGATAAGATGCGTCCATTTTTCTTGCTGCCATTCATATGCGTGTATGGCACATGCTCCTCATAACTGCCCCGAAGGCCCACGGATGAGCCCTCGTCCCCGTCCAGACAGCACTCCCTCTGTGAGTACGAGGACGGGTCCAGCGGGATGCTCTCCATGTTCTCCAGGTCCATGTCGAATTCCTCCATCTCCGGTGGCTTGTTCTCCTCGCTGTAGAAGAAGGAGACCTCCTGAAACGAGGGATGCAGATCCTCGCGGAGCATCTCGATGATCTCCTGGAAGGTGGGCCGCATTTTGGGATTATAATGCCAGCACATCTGCATCAGGTTATGTCTGGAAGATCAGGCAACAGGCGATACGTCAGTTCAAAACCAAGACATTTTTTTAAATTAAAGTTGAAAATGTAAATAATAAAAAAATTCCACAATTAAAAAACACATGAAGAAAAAAGACATTTTAGACAGAAATTCTTTATTACAACCAGCGCTATTCAATAAAAATGATTGATAAAAAACTTGAATGACTCTTGAATCTAGAATGACCTAACATTGTTCTGATGTGAATCTAAACTGAAATGACTACAAATAAATATTCTTTTTGTACTAGAATTTATTTAATAAAACTTAAAACAAAATATTAGTAATCATTTATCTCATCAAATTCAAATAAAAAAATTGGAAATATTTCATTTTAATTAATTAAAAAAAAAAATATTTTAATATTTTTATTTTATAAACAATTCTTGTTTATTCATTTTCATTTCGGCTTAGTCCCTTTATTAATCTGGGGTCGCCACAGCGGAATGAACCGCCAACTTATCCAGCATATGTTTTACGCAGCGGATCCCCTTCCAGCTGCAACCCATCACTGGGAAACATCCACACACTCTCATTCACACACATACACTACGGACAATTTCGCTTACCCAATTCACCTATAGCGCATGTCTTTGGACTTGTGGGGGAAACCGGAGCACCCGGAGAAAACCCACGCCAACACGGGGAGAACATGCAAACTCCACACAGAAACGCCAACTGACCCAGCCGAGGCTCGAACCAGCGACCTTCTTGCTGTGAGGCGAACGTGCTACCCACTGCGCCACCGTGAGGCCCAATTCTTGTTTAGTTTATTTTAATTTTATTTCAAATAAAAAATATCGATATTTGATGGTTTTAGTTTCATGGTCAACTCTGTGGAGCATGTAATGTTTTTGGTATAAAAAAACCTCGCATTAATATGCATTAAATGAGTAAGTACATCTTAAATCCATCCAGAAGCATGTTTTTGGTTTATCCTGAACTGTTACACTAAACCTATAATAAGTGTTAACATTTAGACTTGTTTTTATATATTAATTTATATTTTTGTCAGGTTGATTCTTCCCAAAGAGCAGCTGTCATACCCATAAACAAAGAGAAGCAGCTCCGGCTACAATCAGTTTAATATCTGCTAAATAAACCACACTACACTCCCTTTTTGAAGTCGGATCCTTGCAACAAACACTGACTTTGAGATGTTTACAAAATACAGCATGTCAGCAACACACTCACAATCTGTCTGCACAGTTGTCTGGTCTGTCCAGATATCCTCCCTCCATCACAAATTTAAGGACCTGTTCATTGGACAAGCCTTGATACGGCTGTTCAGCCAGAGTGCTGACCTCCCATAACACCACACCAAACGACCTGAATAAACACAACATGGGTAATGAAAGACTAAACACACAAGCAGCAACAATTACTGATGTATTAGTATGGCTGTGTGTGTGTAGACAGTCAGCTCACCAGCAGTCTGAGCGAGCTGTGAAAACACCATCCTTCAGTGACTCTGGTGCCATCCATCTCACTGGAAGAAGACCCTTCCCACCCTTTCTGTAGTAATCAGTCTCATAAATATCTCTCGTCATGCCAAAATCTGACAGCAGAGAACACAAGATGAACTCATCAAAAAGTCTTGTGCAGGTATTTTACTCCAAAAACATACAGTTGAGGGCAAAATGATTAACCCTCCTGTGCAATATTTATTCTTTTTCAAATGT
Source organism: Danio choprae (assembly GCA_903798125.1). Lineage (NCBI taxonomy): Eukaryota > Metazoa > Chordata > Actinopteri > Cypriniformes > Danionidae > Danio > Danio choprae. Next base: position 2,012,648 of record CAIGQW010012753.1, on the reverse strand, counting down.
TTCTCAAGTCAAAATATTTAACATATTAAGAAAAATTTCACAGTATTTCCTACAATATTTTTTCTTGTGGATAAAGTCTTAATAAAAGCAGTTACATTTTTTAAACCACTTTAAGGTCAATATATTTTTTTAGATTGTCTACAGAACAAACCACTGTTACACAATGACTCAGGAAACCTAGTAAAGTGCATTCTTGACACATTAGAAGTCTGGTTGCGATGAGGACTTCAAATGCAGCCTCCTGCGGTTCCTGAACACCACAGATGGATCCTTTATGCACTAGAATATCCCATAGTTCTTTGCAAACCGCTGATAATAGGATGTTGTTTATTTTTTATTTTTTTTTAAATTCAGGATTACACCTTGAAATGTGGCATTACAGTTTACTCGTATATCATTAAATAAATGTTAAGAATTCAAACCTTGTAATGATTTTTACGATTTCAACATATTTTACTACCATGCGAATTTCCTCTTCTTTTTGTGTGAAGAAATTGTGTTAAAAATAAAGCCCTATTCTGTAGTCCTACTTTGCTGCCACTCTATTAAGACTCAAGTATACAGAGTTTTTTGCACATAACTAAAACATTTGAGTCAGGACGTCATAAAACTTGAAATAACTTTACTCTCATCATCAATACTTTACCTCCAATTTTTACGGTCAGGTCTTCGGCCACCATGCAGTTCCTGGCAGCAAGATCTCTGTGCACAAACTTTTTGGCATTGAGGTAAGCCATGCCATCTGCTATCTCTGCGGCAATCTGAATCATCTCCTTCAGCGTCGGAGGAGGCCGGCCTGGGTTATTCTGCCACAAAGCAATCACACAGCATCCACTTATTTTAAAAGCATTTTTGTTTAAAGTATTTTTAAATGACGCATGTAATATTCTAAAAGCTATCTGAGGGTGACGCTTCCAGTCCGGTTGGTTACCTCTGAGTCAGGTCTGAGAGAGCGCAGGAAACTCTTCAGATCTCCATGTGTCATGAGCTCCATCACCACCAGAGTTGGCTGGCCTTTAGAAACCACTCCCAGAAGCCTCACCTAACACACAAAATAATCAGAATATGTCACAGTGCAACCTTAAGCTAAAATGATATCTAAGCTATTACATAAACGTATTAAAACACAACAAGATCAAATTATTTAGATCAAAAATCAATATTAGATAAAATTAGAGGAATCAAATTATAAATGTTGTGATAGTAACTAGAAGATCTAAGAAAATTGAGAATTATCTATTTATTTGACAAAAATGGAAGATTATTTCTCCCTTGTATTAAAAAAAAGTTATTGCAACCTCTTATCTCACAATTCTAAATTTATATCTTACAATTTTGAGTTACCATAACTAGGCCTGTCACAATAATCAATGTCGACTTATTGCACAACACATGGACATGACCTCAATCATTTTTTTGGTGATGCAATATGTATCGTCAATACAAAAAAAATAAAAAAAACAATTCTAGCAACATTTTAGCTGATTGTGCAACATCTCTACCTCTATTTGAGGTGTCAGTGTCAGTACGGTTAAAAAAACCTTATAGTTTTACTATAAATTACTTTAGTATATTTTCATGTGGGTGTCTGACAACTGAAAATAGATCTGGTAGCAGATATCGCAGCCTCTCTTAATTTTTACCTTGAACTTTTTTGTTACCATTTATTATTATTTATTTAGAATTTGCGTTTTCACATTGATTCCAATGCCTAATTATTAAAATGGCTATAATTAATATATAAATGGCTATAATTAAATGAAATATTCTTAAGAATAAAATATTATGTTTTCTTTGGAAGAGTGTACTTGCACTGTAATGATATTGTCATTCTGGCATTATATAATGAGTAGCATGAAATGGTCTTAATATGACAATAATATCGTTTATCGCAATATATTTTGGTGCAATATATTGTAAAACAAAAAAAATGGATATCGTGACAGGCAGCTTTTCCATTCTTAAAAGTATTAATTGTGAGATGTAGACCTGCAATTCAGACTTTCTTCATGCAAATCTGTTTATATCTTCCAGTTATGACAATTTCTTACAATTAAGAGAAAAAAAGTCAGAATTTTTAGATACAATCTTGCCAACTTATACACATTTTTGCCCTCACAATTCTGACTGTGTTGCAGTTTACATCTCACATCTAACTTTTTTTCTTTAGAATATTTTACATCTGGCAAAACATTTTCTCAGAATTCCCAGATATAAACTATAAGTTGTGTATTAATAAGTTGAAATTGCCAGATGAAAAGAATTTTAACTAATTGTGAGTGAAATTATTATTATATTTATTCTGTAGTAGGAGAAACTAAAAGTAAAAAAAACAACAACTAAAGAAACTGACAAAAATAAATAAATAAATAAAAATAAAATAAAAGACAAAAGCACTTAAAATGTAAAAATAATAAAACAAATGTTTGGTATATAAAAAATAAATAAACAAACAACAGTACTGCTACATAAAATGCAGGCTGGCTTGTAAGAGATGAGTCTTACCACATGGTGGCAGCTGAAGGCCTTCATGACAGAAGCTTCGTTGAGGAACTCAATCCTCTCTCTGAGACTGGCAGACTCATTAACCGTCTTCACCGCCACACGCGTCTGTGGCTCGCCTTTCACTATGTCCTTTCCATTGCCCTCATAAACCATACCGAAAGATCCCTGCCCCAGCTCTCTCAATAGAATGATCTTTTCACGGGGCACTTCCCATTCGTCCGGCTCATACACTGAATACACATATAGAAACAGACATCTTTGAGATGGAGCAGATCTCAAACAGAAGAGAAAGTCGTTCTAAATCTGATAATCAACCTAAATCGATAAAACCGTTAATTTGATCAACTCCGGTTCCATTGAAATAAAATTAAACCTGCATGCATTTTCTGGCAAATGTCACACATAAAAGGGAAAAATTGAGTTGCTCACCCTCATCTGGACTGAAATACTCTGGATTTGGGGATGTGTAAAGTCGGCCAGTCGGACCTTCTGTTTGCCTGGTCACACAAAATTAGTTAAGTTCATGAAGAATAGTTTCATCTGGTGAGTTTCCAGGATATTTCCAAGAGAAGATACTTACTTTTTCTTGACTATGTAAAAGCCCACACATAACAATAGGAGCAGAAATAAACAGATCACTGGACCAATCACAATCTTCAGCACGTTGGATGGGTCCACACCTGTTCAGAAACACACAATGGAAAAATAAAAAGTAATCAAGAAAAGATTGCACATCAAAACAAAACTGTACAGGTGCAGAACACAACAGAGCTTCAAAAGGTTACTAAAAAAAGTAAAACTAACTAAACGGAAAGAAAAATAAATGGCATGATAATCATATTTGAACAAAACAAAAAAAAAATTTAATACACTCCAAAATACATAAAAATATATAATAAACTCTGAAGAAGTGTTGTTGTTTAGATAGTGACATTATTGATAACGTGTTCATGCAGCACTAAAATATATATATATATATATATTATACAATGTTAAATATATCCATGAAGTAAGTTTCTTGTGAAAACACATTTCAGATTAAGAAATTCAATTATTGTAAAATAAAAAGTATAAATGAATAGCAATACAATTATATTCAAACTAAAAAAAGATATATATACACAAAATTTTGAAACTAAAATAGCCACCAAAAAAATTAATGCATGACATTATGCATATTGAAAAAAAAAAACGATTGAGATTTTTCCCCAAAGTGGTTGATACTTACAAAACAATGCATTAGTAAAACAATTGTGTGAATATATTTATATATACTTACAAGGATTGTTTTGTAAATTCATAATGTAGGTTTTATGCATCATTTCATACATACATACAGCCGTCAACATTTGAAGTGGACCACTTTTTTTTTTTTTAAACCGTCCTAAAACAAAAATGAGTGTTTTTTAATAGTTTTAGAATGACTTTGATGAAAGGTGATGAACCACTTCAAATGTTGATTACTGTATATGAGATTCCTGAACATTAAAGGCAAGATGTATGCATATGATGCAATCTTACGCAGGTCCTGCACATAGAAGTGTGTTGGCTCTGTCCATGATCCATTGCCTGCCAGAGAGGTCGCTCTGATCCGCACTGTATAGTTCCCAGGATGCACCACTCTCAGCTTGCACCCTCCGTCTGCAATATAATTCTTCCTGGATACGCAGTGGTGCAGCTCCTGCGACAAGCAGTTACACAACCCGTCCATTAACCAGTGGCTTTTATCACAATTTTAAAATCCATCTCACACTAATACATACAAATATTAGTCATCAGACTTTAATGAACGTGCCAGAGGTCAGCATAAACAGTGCTTCCAATCCATCAACTGAAACAGGTGGATGTGGCACTAAGTGCAAAACCATCATGTTTTTGTTTTGTTTAACCTTTAAATAATCATGGCTTGTTTATCAGAGGCTTTTCAAAAACAACATTAAGAACATTTCCACTGTCTCTGTGTTTCTGTAACCATGGAGAAATCCAGTCAGAGCTGACGCAATGATGCTCAAATAGCTTGATCATTTGGAGCTAGCGTTCGCTGATTTCAACAGGATTGATCAAAATCTGATTAAAAGTGCAGCCAGCGTTCATGGGATCAAAGTGCCTGGAAAGAATGCAGGCTTCGGTCTACATGGCATGTAAAATTCTCACCTCTGTATCTCCCAGTCTCTTGTAATGGACTTCATAGAGAATAATCATGCCGTTAGGGGCCTTGGGCTCAATCCATCTGATGTGCACAGAGTACTCGGACACCTCACAGGCGATCTTTCCCACAATGTCATCAGCTTTTTCTACAAGAAACAGACAATGTAATGAGGAAGTGTTATTAAAGGAGACATGAACTGCCTTTTTAAAAATTTGCACGTTTTCAGAGTTCATTTCTAAATATGATTATGCAGATTTGCACACACATCATATAATGTCTAGTTCAAAGTGTCCTCCAAGCAGGTGAGTGGGCTTGACAAACCACCTGTCGAATACACTTCTCTTTATGCACCAGAAACTTTGTTGGCAACACTTCTATGTTTTCTATGGTTGTTCTATATAAAAACTAAGGCTTATATATATAGTATAGCTGTATTCTCCTTATCTAAAGTTTTAAATATTTTATATTTGTTCTCATTTTCTATAGCTATTTAACTTCTATTCTATACCTAAAATTGTCTGTTTTTACTTCTTATCATATTCCATATTGTAGATTCTTATTGATATTTTTGCTTCTTAAGGTCACAGACGTTTGTATAAGCATTTAATTGCATATCATACTGTGTATGTGACAAATAAAATTTGAATTTGTTTACATTAAAAAACAACATCATAACTTAGAAGTAATAGGCAATTTTATATCATGTTTTGACCCCCTCACCACAACAACACAACATTCTATGGTGGATTGCATACTCTGAAGCAAAGTCCCACTAGTATGACTGGTTTGCGAAAATAAAAATGATCATAATTACTATCAATTTTATCTTCTGCATGCATGTCTGACAGGCTACAATCTGTACTGCTGTAATTTAACTTAAAAACAGATGAACACGCAGCACATAATAACTGATAAAGCAATAATGAACATGTAATAAAAAATAATAAAACAATTGCTAACAATTTGTATTAAGTTCTCAACTCAACTACTCCTACTAACTATTAATAAGCAGCAAATTAGGAGTTTATTGAGCTAAAAATTGTACCTTAAAATAAAGTGTCAGATCTCATGTAGTCGGCAGAGCATTATTTATATTTTCAATAATTCTAAAAACCCAGCATCAAATAGTGCCTTATTTTTAAACAGAAGTAATCAACAGAAGTAATCAACAGTAAGATGAGGTAAACAAAGGACCAAGATCGTACCGGCATTGTCTGGAACTTTAAAAAAAGAAAAAGAAAACTCAAAAGAAAACTCATCTCAGCAAAGTCGAGTAAAGGAGGTCGAGCCTTCTCATTTATGGCTCCTAAACTCTGGAATAGCCTTCCTGATAATGTCCGAGGCTCAGACACACTCTCTCAGTTTAAAACTAGATTAAAAACCTATCTTTTTAGTAAAGCATACACATAACGCATCAAATAACGGTATGATGCATGAGCTGGCTTGACAACCACCTGTAGAACACACTCCTCCTGTCTTAATACTCCAGACATTGTGTTAGAAACTCTCATATGCTTTACATGTTTGTTTATATAACTGCTATTTTCATCTATAACAATCCATTTTCTTTCTGGTTTAAATACACTATGAACAGCAGCTTCGCTAAATATTTTCTTTATTTTCTATTTCCACCTGGGGATACTCATCCCGAGGTCCCTACAGACTATGCAGCGCCATCGATGCGATCCTAGACCTGTGAAGAGATGATCAAAGGTATCCTGGACCAGGCCGTATCCCGAGCTGATGCTGTGGTGGTCATGGAGGAATGGAGTGCATGAGACTGATTCCTGAAAGGCTACAGTGACAAACAAGTCTACGCTTGATCCTGTGGGCCAGCCTGACCTCCCGCTGGTGCCCTACCCACCTGCAGCTTTCACGATGGACGTCCAGCTTCCCCAGCCCCCGGCGCCTAGACTGCAGCTCCACACAAGAAGTTTGGCCAGAAGAAAAATGATCGTGCCCAACAGAGCCTGGTTTCTCTTGAGGTTTTTTTTCCCTTCACTTCGTCAATTGGTGAAGTTTTTTTTCCTCGCCACTGTTGCCACTGGCCTGCTCGGATCGGAACTTGTGGAGCTACGCTTCGGTGGATTTGCTCTTCAGTATTTAAACTTTCAGCAGTGAAACTTAAAACACACTGAACTGAACTAATCTGAACTAAACCCTGAAATCTGGACTTTTCTAGAACATGTTAAGCTGCTTTGACACAATCTACATTGTAAAAAACGCTATATAAATAAACTTGAATAGAATCTTCGCTTTCCTAATGCTGGGATTAGCAGGAAGCCATAATACAAACACTGTTATTTCACAACTTGCCACTTTACAGCTTTACCATGCTTTACAGCATAGCCATTTTATCATTGGTTTCTGTGTCTGTTTCTCTTTTGTTTACATACAACAGCATGAATGTGTGGGTGGAGCTACACAAGCAGTGATGTAGTAGAAGCAGGTGTTTAGGCAGAATATTATATAATAAAGGGACATATAAACAACCTGTTGTTTTAGCAAAATAACTTAGAAGCTGTTTTTAAACTATGAAGAAAGTTTTGAGTTCTGAAACGTAAAAGATGTTTTTATAAATTGTACAAAGACCGATTTAATAATAGCTACATTCTAAACAATAACATAAATAAAAATCCTCTACCTTCAGGCATGGTGCGGGCACTGACGTAGGCCGCCATACTGCATCGAGTGGGGTCACTGCCATGGTTGCATGCATGGATTTCAATCTGGTAGCTGGTGAAATGCCGTAGATTGGAGATGACCGTTGACTCCTTGGCCTGAACAATCAGTGAAATCTTATTGGCCTCTGCTTCCTCTTCTGGGCTACGAGTGGCAGAGCCATTGGGCAGTGAGGAGGGTGTTGTGAAAACACGAGAGGACGTCCTATTAGCAATGCCCACCAGAGATCTGCGCTGTCTTGATGGCCTGCGTACACAGAAACACACAAAAGAGGTCAAGATTTAAGTTCAATTCTAAAGGGGTCCTATTATGCCTCTTCTAATAAGATGTAATATAGAGTTCCAGAAATATTAATATTATGCTGTTTATCACTTTTTTTAATTAAATCATTGTACTTCCTCAGTAATTGATGGCAAATCACTGACATCATCTCGCAACAACGACAACTGCATTTAAAAGAGAAGTATTTATTGTTTTCATGTTAATGCAGCACAGAATATTTTTTGTGACTAAATTGTTCAATACTGGATACTATACTTAATTTTTTATGCTACAAACAGAGCACTTCAGCTATTCCCTTGGAAATAAAAAACATACGTAATGATTTTTAGTGTTTATATGAACATATTTTTTTACGTTTGCTCATATTAATAATTTATGCAAGATATAAAAGTGTTTATTTCTAAAACTTGCTAAAATAGCTAGGATCAGAATACTGAGTGCAGCTCAGGTGCACACAAGTATATACTACATTTTCCCCCTTGTTAATAACACCCCTGGTCCCCAGAATGCATTTCAGCTAAAAATACCACACAGATAATTTATTGCAGTATGCTGTACACATCTTTTTTTGGGGGGTGCAAGCAAAACACTGTTTTTGTGCGTGTCTCTTTAAATGCTAATGAGCTACTGTTCCCGTCCTGTTTTCCAGAAAAGGGTTGACCCCTTGCCCTTTACAGCTTGTGCTTTAGATACTCCAATAAGACATCTGCATGAGTTTTAAAGCCATGGTGTACATTTTTGGATTAAAAATCAGGACTGAAATCAAAGTGATTCAGGTAGTTTAGAGCACTTGATCTGCTCTGTTCTAACTATAAAAAAGAAAGATTGCGCTTAGTAATTTTGCAATCTTTTTTATACTCATACTTTATTATAATAGCAACATTATTCACTAAACAGTGTTAAAAAAAAAAAAAAGAGAGAGAGAGAATATGACACCTTTACAAAGTCTATTAAAATGAAAGGTGTAGTGAACAGGCCTTTATTCATCTAAAGTGCATCACTGTTTGAAAACCTGATATATATAGTGTCCATGTGTGATTTCAGCTACTCTAAGTCAGGACATAATATAACTTAAATTATGCAGCCAAACTGACTGAGTAAAATGTTTTTAAGCGGTGTGGGAAAAATAAAAAGGATATGACAAATACCTGATGATGCTGAGCCTTTTTTTCCCCTTTGGCTCTGTGATTAGTAGGAAAAGGGCTGCCATTATCACTTTATTGTTAAATCCAGACCGCAAATGACTTTATAATTGCACTTTAAAATGGGGTGGCAAATTATGGTTTAGGAAATATCTGGAGTCTGACAGAAATTAAAGCGACTACTTATTCAACACCTCTGAACAAATTCAAACATTAAGAACTTGTATTCGCTCGAGTGCAGTTTTCCTTCTGCTGACATTTCATGGAACATTAAGCAGGAACATCCCCATTATGGAGAAGATTTGAATGTCAAGTGCAAGACGATTCATCAGTATACACTACCTTTGACTTGGAGGTCAGTCTTTGAAAGAAATACTTTTACTTAACAAGAGTGCATTAAATTGATCAACAATACGGTAAAGAACAATAAAAAAATGTGTAAAAAAACAGCACACCCTTTTTTTAAACACTGATAATTATATAATTGGTTAAGAAAGTTTCTTGAATACTAAATCAGTATATTATATCGATTTCTGACAGATTATGTGACGTGGAAGAGTATTTTTTTCCATCACTGGAATTAAAATATTATTAAAACCAGTTATTTTGTTTTTTGTCTTAATTTTAGTTATTTCAGTTTTTGGTTTGGTTTTATTTTAAATGGACTACAAAAGCAGATCATAAACAATAATAACAAATAAATGAACTAATCAACAACAAACAATTGAAATATTATTAAACCAGTTATTTTAAAATGTAATAATACTTCATGATATTGTTTTACTATCTTTGATCCAATAAATATAGCCTTAGCCTTATTAGCCCACTAAAGGCTATTTTGGTCATCTTTTAGTAGCATAACCCTACCACACAATTTACTACCAGCCACAAACTTCCAGTTCATCAGGTTCATTAAAAGCTTCCCCACTAGAGGGAGAAGAAGAGCACATCATGTGATTGGTGTTAAAGTGATTGTTCACCCAAAAATTGTCATCATTTACTCATCATTCATTTCTTCAAAATCAATAAGAGTTTATTTCTTCTCTTAAACACAAAAGAAGATCTTCTAAAAATGCTGATATCTGGCACCCATTGACTTCTACACAATTCTTTTTTTCCTACGATGAAAGTTGATGGGTGCCAGCAACCAGCATTCTTCAGAATATCTTTGTTTGGTTCAGCAGTAACACAAAGGTTTAAAACCACATGAGGAAGATGAGGAAGACGATGAGGTGATTTTAATTTTTGGGTGAACTACCCCTTTAAGTATTCCATTTTCCAAACCACCACAGCCTTCAGTTATTTCCTCATGTATAAGAGCCCCAGGACAAGAGGATTCAGCACTTTTGGTCTGTTCTAAGAGCCAAAGCCTTTCCGGGGGTAAAGTGTCTTTGACAGTAAAACCACATTTCAACATTTAAATAAAACTCTGTAAAAATGAAAGTCTGTAAAAATGCCATAAATAAAAGCGTGCAGACCAGCAGCCAAAGACAACCATAACATTTGAAACAATGAATAGAAGTGAGACAAACTGTTTCTGTAGGAGTCTGAACTTCTGAAAGCAGTGCAGCAATTGTTGTCAACATTGTCCATTTCTACCACAAAGCAGAATAAACATTTCCAACCCAAAACAAAGATTATACTAAACCAAGGCCTGTATGAGGCATGAGAGAAAGTGTGTGTGTGTGTGTGTGTGTGTGTGCGTGCGTGTGTGTGTGTGTGTGTGTGTGCGTGTGTGTGTGTGTGTGTGTGTGTGTGTGTTTGTGGACTGGGATCTTTAGAGCCAACTGGGAGCTTCTGAAGGCCAAAGATACGCAAAGACGGTGGAAAGGCACATACCAAAAACATGTATTCAAGGTTTTGGTGGAGTTAAAAACAACCTGGGGAAGGAAAAATGGCCAACCACTACTACAGATGTTCAACCCTGAGCTCAGGACACAGGAGAAAACAAAGGAACACCAAAACAACACGAACCACTTGATAAGCTCCACCTAAAGCAGCACGTCAGGTGAAAAATGTGATGGTTGCATATACATCGTTTACAAATGAAAATTGAAATAATTTCAAATAACCTGTTTATACATTAAAGACACCATGTAACACATACTTACATATTGCCTACAATGTATATAACATTTGTGAATTTTTTTTTCTAAATGTAAAAATAATTTATAAATTGGCTTATTTTTTTCTACTTGAAAGAGTCTATATAGAGAATATTAGATGATATAATACATTAGCTAGATATTACATAGTTTATGTCATATACTGCACATTGACTACATATGTTATACAATAAGAAAGTATATGTGGCATACAAGCAACATGTTGTCTTCAAATGAAAAAACACTATAATGCATTCTATAATTGCTGATTCATTTATGTTTATGCAATTCACTTTTTATTTATGAAAACTCTATGCCATAAATAAACATGTCTACATAATCTAGGCTATACTGTAAAAAGTTTAAAAAGAAACAAAAAATTGTCTATTTATGTAAACGAGTTGATGTAATTCATGAGGTATATTGTTAACATATGACAAAATGAATATCATACTACATAAATTGGGGCCAAAAATAGCTAAATGTGCTGTTTTTCAAAGAGAAGCTCATAGTTTTGGAGGATCTTCTAATTGATGAAATAATTATCATCACTGATAATAGTTCCAGTTTTTTTTCCCCACACCAGCTGAAAGAGGATTTACCTGAGCTCAAACACTTCGTTATGGAGATAGTTCTCAAAGGTTTTCCGGTACTCTGTCTCTTCTGCCTCTTTCTTCAGCTGTTTCTCTGTTTTGGGGCAAGCACAGCAGCGGCTATCAGGGCCCTGCTCCTCGGTTTGGTTCCACTTCTGCTCCTCTTCGTTGTCCACTTGTGTGGGGGCTCTGGTGGGCAGCTTCATACCTGATCATCAGAAACACAATGGGTCTCAAAAGATAACCACCTTACAAACTCCTGCCTTAGAATGGACGTGTGCACCAACTTTATTAAGTTCCTGTATGTTTTCTAACCTTTCTGGCAGTAATCAAACTTGTAGAGCTCGCTGGCCTCTGGCTGCTGCTGGCAAAACACCAGGTAATGAGTGATGTTTCCATTTGGATCGTTTGGTGGCTTCCATTTCAGAATGATCTGGGATGAGGAGTTTGATGAGGATATGGGGTCCAGAGGCACTGATGGCTCTAAAATAAAAAAAGAAAGAAAGAAAAAAACTACATAAGTACAACGAAAGAACATGAGTGATTTCAAAACAAAAACAAAGGGTTAAACCTGATTTTATGTTGTTCTTGTTATCATGCAATTATACATAAGTAGTTACCAATCTCTTACAACTCCTACAACAGAGCTAAATTTAGGAACAGGTTTGGTTTTTGCATGCAATTACGCATTACTTACTGCTATCACAACAGTAAAGCAAAATGAAACTGCAAAGTAAAGTGCTACTGAATAAAGGCCAAATAAGTAGACTAGTGGAAAAGCAGACTCTTGAGCAAAACTCAATTCTGGTTAGACCACATTGTCAGACTGGGTCACCGATGAAATGAGAAGAATAACGACAGCTAAAAAGGAAGAAGCAGGAGGGCACCAACGATGTCGCAGAATGCAAACTCAACCATTTGCCAAACCAGAAAGACACAGAGGGGGAAAAAAACAAAAAAGAACCCTGAAGCACTGCTTTCAGACTCTGCCAACCAGCTGCCGAGACAATGTTCTCAGCTTAGTCAATGGTTATGTGGTTTATCAGGAAGGAAAGACAAAACAAGCTCAAAAGGAAGACAGACAGACACCTGGCCTGGCAGCAGTGAAAGTCAACCACACCAGTTTTTGTCTTCCTAAATCACAGCCTGACATGCAGCACACACTGCTGAGTGATTTCACAACACTGAAAGTCACCAGCAACCCATTTAGATCTCCCACGCCAACCCTGCATGTTAAACTTACAGAAAACTAAAGATGAGCATACACTCCATTATTTTAACCATGACTTGGCTGTCTGAGACAAATCTTAAAAGATCTCTCTGACCCTAGGCCTAAATCTGCAGTGGGTGACTTTACATGAGCACTGCGATCAAGATTCACGTCCGAAGAGATTCTGTCTGTGTTGAAACAATTCAGTTCTCTTTGCTACTGAATTGGAGAATTTCTATATGTGAAGCAAAGGACTTTGTATACATTGTATTTAGTGTAAAGAGTCTATAATGTTCTGTGAATGATTTTTTTCACAATACAGAAATGAGAAGTCAGCTAAATGAGACTGATAAACAAATAAGCAACATTTTTGTTTATCAGTGTTTGTCGTTTTTGCATCAGGAAAACAAATTGAACAGTATATTTAAAAAATTGTGTTATTAATGGACAGAATATAAGAAGTCTAATTAAAAAATTATTTAGCTGTTTAGAAATGCTCTCCAATTCGCAGTTCTCCCATTGAACTGCATAAAACCACTGGTTGTGATTTTGGCATCACGTCAGCATGAGAACCAGCGCCATTTCAGTGAGAAAAAAAAAAAGGTAAAACAATAATTTTTTTAATTCTTGGTAAACTTCGAATGTAAATCTGTAAGTGTAAAAAACTATTAGTTGCATTCATTAAAATTAAAGGGGGTAATGTGTTTTATTTTACAATATACTATTATTAAAAACTGTTTCAAATGTGATGTAAAATAAGCACCTGTAAAATACCTGTAAAAATCAACATAATATTGCTGGGTCAAATAAACACCGACATGCTAGTGTACCTGTACAAATCAACATAATATTGTTGGGTCAAATAAACACCTCGACAAGATAAGTTAAAATAACCCACAGTTTGATTTGTCCATCCATTAGTTCCAAAACAACTCAAATTGGGTTACATTCAACCCAGCATGAGTCTCTAAACCAGTTCATTTGCTAGCATCCGGTGGATCAAGATGTTTTCTGCCAAATGTCGAGTCAAGATGTTTAAATATTATTGGCTAAATTGGCAGTGGGCGGGATCACACAGACCAAAACAACAACAGACATTTCAACACCAAAAGCATATCTCAAAGTAGAATAACTGGCTATACTATTGTTTACCAGTGAAACAAGGACATCAACTTAGCATGCGTCTTAAACATGTGGCAACAAATAGTATTTTTATGCATTAGTAGAGACAAAGAAATTACAGACAGCATCTTGAACTATTGTAGATATCCACATTGTGTGCACAAAATATCAAAACGCCTAAAAAAAAATTATTGCATTTCAAAAACCATTTTAACCCCAAAATTAATATAGTCCTAGGCTCACTATTATAGAACACACCATGGATTGATGACAGTTTGAATAATGAGTAGTAAAAAAGGACTCTTACTGGTAGCACTGGTGCGGACATATATGATTTCACTCTTTGCTCCGTGGACTTGGTGTTCATCAGAAGCGGAGAGCTGTGTTTTGACCATGATGGCGTACTGCGTCCAGGGCTTCAGAGGGAAGATGAGGTACCCGGGCTCATGCTCTTTTCCCTCTGTGGCGCGAGGTGGAGGGTCTACATCTGCTATTACCCAGCTGTTAGAGCCACACGCGTCCTGACCATCAAACTCAGTCACGTTCTTATATGGTCTAGAAAAGCAGAGAAGAATTTCATCACATCCTTGCACAGAAATCCTCACTTCACCAAGCCCAAACCAGCAAAGTATAGCTTTTAAAACTGTGGAAAAACAGTCTGTGCAGGACAGAAGTAGAGTAATTTTGGGAATTTCAGAAAGTACTTCTATCACTTATAGCTTATTTTTAACACATTAAATGTGATGTTTACAATTATTAAGATTTATTTTTAAAAATTCACTTACGCTTCTTTGTACAAAACCATGAATCCTAGGAGGTCTCGAAAATCTGGCGGCCAGAAAGCTTCCCATTTTATGATGATCTTGTCAGAAAGTGTGCTAATTCGGGTGAATTTTAAAACCTTGCTCTCACCTGGGGAAAAAACAACATTACATTCAGATTTATAAGGGAAAAGAAAAACATAGGACTATAAAGGAAATACAAGGATATGCTGTTCTCACATGAAGCCTGGTCTCCATTGGTCTTTGAGACAATGTCATTCTTTGTTTGCCGGTTTTTGGTGCCCGTCACCTCCTCCATCCTACGGATCTCTGACATGCAGAGTTTGGAGTTGTGATGGAAAAACATGCGACCCTGTTGGATGGTCAGGTTGTGCTTGCTCCAGTCCCACAGCTGACGCAGGTTTTGGTTATCGAGGGCATAAAATGAATAGTTCCTGATGGGAAAAAAAAGAATGCGAGTAAGGACAAGGGAAGAGGGGAGAACAAAATCTATTGGTTTCCAAAAAACAAATTGAGGCAAAGAAACCAACACTTTCAATGAGGACTCGTACCCGACTTCTTGTGTCTCTCCATGGATGATTCTGAGCTTGCGAAGGAAAGACAGAGAGACCAGAGCATAAGAGTGTCGCACTGTCAGGTAACCAGTGATCTCCTCCAGCTGTCCCAGGTTAGCTTCTAGTTCAGCGGCTATGTTATCTAACGGAGTAAATTGGAAAAGTGCATGTTTAAAACTGGGATTTTTTGAAAGACTACACTCATTTGAAGTATACAAAGAACTAGGGCTGCACGACATTGGACAAAAACTGACATTGCGATATTTAGTTTGTCTGGGATATAGATTGCGATATGAATATAAATTAACAAGATGACATATCTCTATATGGAATAAATTCATCATTTTACATTGAATGGAATTATTTTGTAGAGGAGCATCTGCATATAGCACAATACAATTGAACACACAAATGAATTTTATGGTTTTCTGTGGAATCTAACAGTATTGAGGAACAGAAACTCAAGAATAATATCTAAAATAACACTGCATAGTGTAGAGTCTTTATTGAATAAATTATTAAATACAATTAATTTAGGTTTATATACCAATAAAACCCCTTGATTTAAGTAAACCTAAATTTTACAAGTCACAGGTCTTAAAAACACATACAAATGAAAAACTTTTACTCTATTTTAGGGTTAAACTTTGCAATGACTCCACAAATCACATGCTCTGAACTGTGGTGCTGATCAACTATAATCCACATTGTGATATCGATGTTGAAACAATATATTGTGCAGCCCTACAAAAAAACAAAACTATTAATGTAAGCAGTTTTTTGATGTTTCATTATTAATCTGTCAAATAATAATAATAAATTACATATAATAATAATAATAATAATATTGTTTTCTATTGCCATTTGTG
This sequence comes from Danio choprae, assembly GCA_903798125.1. NCBI lineage: Eukaryota > Metazoa > Chordata > Actinopteri > Cypriniformes > Danionidae > Danio > Danio choprae. Next base: position 1,996,653 of record CAIGQW010012753.1, on the reverse strand, counting down.
TCCAAAATCTGTCAATTGTTCAATAGTACATTATAATAATAAATGAATCTATTCAGTTTCAACATTTTATTATTAATAAAAATTAAGCAAATGTATTAATAACAATTCTATTAATGATTCTACTACATTATTAATCTGTCAATAATTGAAAGCCTGTTTCACACCACAAGCGCGAGCAGAGCGTGTTTTTTCGGCGTCCATTTTAAAAGATTAGAGTTTTCATACTGGACGCAGAAGCAGCGCGTCAACGATGCGTGAGCGTCGCTGAAGCAGCAGTGCTGCGATAGTTTCGGTGCTGGGTCTATTTGAACTACAAAACCAAATATAAAACAATTTTAGCATTAGCTTTGCTTAAGTTGCACACTAGTTTGATCATGTATAAATATCATTATAACTATATTGTATAAATATTATTATAACTACAGGCCTACATCGTCCTAAAAATCAAAAACAAAATTACATGATATCACAGGCAATTGTCTTCTGACCGAGTACACCTTAAAATACATGAATGACACTCCTCATAGAGCTTGAGCAGCATACAGTTCTTTAGGATCTTTATAATTTGTAAAATAAAGACTTGCAGATTAAGGAAACAACATAGGAGGAAGTTGCCACGGGCCTTGGTGCAGATGAAAAGTAAAAAAAATAAAGTGTGTGCGGGCGGACGGATAGAATAGACAGAGATAGATTGATCTGTGCAAAAGCTGCCGATCCGCTGCACGCTGCTGACGCAGCTGGTGTGAAAGGCAAATGCCTGTGCACTGTTTCTGCTCTCCATACGCTCTGCTCATGCGCGTGGTGTGAAACAGGCGTAAGAGTATAATTAACCATTTTCTTTTTCCTTTGATGTTTAAGTATCTGTATGTCAATTATTAAATATGATGATAATAATAACAACAGAAATATTCTATAAAAACTTATTTTCATAATACATTAATATACAATAAAGAAAAATACACTATTAAAATAAACAAGTAACAAGATTAAAAGACCGCACGCCACTTAAAACTAACAGTATAGCAGAATGACTGCCACAAACAACTAGTTGCACAGTTTAGCCATTCACAATACACAAACATTTGCAGAATGCTGATTAACCAATCATAGACCATAAATTCCCTGGAGCAGTGTAGTAAAGAGGCCCTTTTGTTCTGTGCCAAGAGGAGAAATTGTATTATAGAGAGTTTGTTTGTTCTTACTCCCTCCGCGGATGTTGATGACCAAACTGCCATTGATCACAGTGCATCCTCTCAGAGCCTGTGCCGCGGTGACCGAGTCCACTGTCTTCAACCCCATGCACACTTTGGGACAGAGGCCAGCACACTGGGTGCAGTTCAACCTGCGGCACAGAACAGTCACATGTACACAAAGTCACACTGCAGCTCGAAGCCATTCATTTACACGTGCTGCGAACAGAACAAGGAAACAAAGAAAAATGCAGATATGATGGAGTGTTTCTATTCTGGTTGATGCAGAATGTGTGGCATTAAGACAATAATGGATTGTTTGTGTCAAGGACACGGATCCTGTTGCGCAAAAGTGTCAGTGCTGTTTGGGGTGGGAAGCGGAGGCATGACTGACCTTGCGGGGCAAATCAAGGATGAATGAGACATTCTCTCAGACGTGCCAGAGACACAACTTAATCACTGATTGTTTTGGTTGATAACTCTGGCCTGACAGGGGAACTGTTTGTCTTCTGTGCAGGATGCTTTCCACGCCACTGTTTCCTGTTAAACTATGCTATGCATATTTGTACGACAACTCTAAGACAGGGTTCCGCAGGTTTTGTCAAGTCAAATTTAAAATGTAATATTCTTAAATTTGTATCAGGTACTCGCAAGGATAAACCATGGGTGCTCCAGAAAGAGAACAAATTCTTTAAAAATACATAAGTAGAAAAAAAACATTTCCAGGAACTCCCGTCCCGTAATTCTAAGACAAGGCTAGAGAGATTTTTTTTAATGTATTGCAACTGGATCCATTTTCCATTTTTGCAAATTTTAAGATTTTTTTATTAAAACATGCAAAAAAGACTAGAATGGTTCTATATATTTTGTTGACTTATGCGCTTACATTATGCCAAATGTTTCAACGAATGTTCAAATGCAGAGAAATAAGCCATTTTAACTAGTGATATGATTTGTGTCCTGTGTTGCCATGCAAAAGACGTCACACATCCTCGAATTTGCATTTGGTTTTATTAAAAATGGGGAAACAAATACCAAAGATGCTTTAATAATACGTTTAGCATTTTATTAAACTGCAGAAAGTAGCATTATAACGGAATCTCAAAACGTATACAGTATGACAAAACAGAGGTGCTTCTTCCCCACGTGATAACAATTGGAAGAATCGTAAGTTATTGACTGGCATAATAAAAGCAATAAAATAAAATACATTTTGAATACTTTCACTAATCTATGAAAATGATTTCTGCAATAGTAGTGTAGGATTTAATCATGACAACAATTTGTAATGAAAATAAAAACGATAAAATTTAGTCATAGTGTCTTTGCCTTAGTTTATTGCGAATAAGTACTTAGTACTTAGTACTCAAAAAGTACTTAGTACTCAAATGAAGCGACTTAGTTTATTGCTGTGCCATTAAGACTTTAATTTTTTTGGGGGGACTTTTTAAGATCCAATTGAAAACCTGGTATGTGTACGACAAAAAAAAAAAAAAAAAAAAAAAAAAAAAAAAAAAAAAAAAAAAAAAGATACAGAGGCATGGCTTTCATGCCAATCAATACTGGTGTCACAAAATAATACCAGCCATGTCAAGAATGTGTACAAACAAACCACCTGAATTTCTTCATGGCTTTTTGTCGTGTATTGCCGCTTGTTACCATTTTTTAGCACCTGCCAAAAACAGGAAAGAATGTGCTGCGCTTTATCCAGCTAATCTGAAGAAAAGCTGACGCGTGGGTGAAATCTGTATCACAGACATATCAGAGAGTCCAGTATGGTGTGTCTCCCTGCGGCAAGGATGGAACTCAGAGTCGTTTATCTGTCAGTGGCCAGACGGCGCTCCCTGTCTACACAGCTGACAGACAGGGAGAGACAAGCCCAAGAGGACATGGGTGTCGAAACACCAGAAATCTCAATGGACACCGGCTAATGCACAGTGACTGTAGCTGAGGGCGAGAGGCCGATCCACTGTGATGTGTCTGTCCAGCCTCTGTGAATTGTGTGTCTGCTGTCTGAATTCACCCAGTGCACCCACAATGGCCAGCCCAGGGGTCATACTGTATCATGTGAAAAATAGGAGGAGTGTCGCATCTGGCAGAAGATGCTTTAAAGGAATAGTCCCGATATTGGTTTCGCATACATATATTTTTTATTTAATCTCTTAAGGTCTGATCAAATTTTAATCACATTTATTATGTTTTTTAATGTTTTCATTTGTTGTGATAGAAAATATTTAACTACCCTCAAGTTAAAATATTTGTAATGTGTTGTCTAAAAGTGAATATAATCATATTTGATTATTCTTTTTTATTTTATGCAAAATTACATTTTTTTTTTAAATTATTTGATAGAAATGTCATCAGTATTTGACAAAAAATATGTAAATCCAGAGAAAACGAGAATTTTCAAGTAGTCTCTTCATTTTTACAACAGTTGTATTTAGATCTTCATAATAAACTCTCAATTGGTAGTCACATATTAGTGTATGCTAACACATTTCTCATTTAAAAGTGCACTGTTTTTCTATATTACAGTATGTGACTTGTATAAATATATTGATTGTATGTTGCATGGCTTTTTTCCCCCCAGTGTCTGACCACTGCTAGACCAAAAAGATGCCGGACATTTTGAGGACCAAACATTTATGTGAAAATGTATCCATCCTTCCGCATGTATACACCCATACACATATAGAAATAGAATAAGAGGAAATAAAGCTACGACACATTGGTTATTCTATATTTCCTCCACAAACAAACAACGCAAAACAGAGATCTGTAAGCTCTGTAAAACAGTGATTAGCAGTCTGTCGCAGTCCACCTTTTCCCACTCATACCTTCTTAAAATGGGCATAAACAGAACTGCCAAGCCTAACACTAGGTCAGAGCCACTTTAAAACTCACAAACATGCCCTCATTAGCATACAACGCTCCCTTTCTAATGCACACTCTCCCCCTTCTCGCTCTCCAAAACAAGGCTCAGACAGTCGACTGAGGTCAGTACAGCCATTTACAGTTCAGTCTTTTTCTTCACTTCTTGCTCCTGTACCATAAATATTACTAAAGGTTAAGTGTAGTTTAACGAAAACCAAAGAACGACCTGGTGAGACATTATTTCAACCAAATTAGTTCAAAATGAAGTTTGTTTCAGGAGTTCAAAGTTCTTTTTATGCCTGAGTGAAGAACAAAAAAAGAAATTCACCTTGTCAAGTGTCAATTTTGAGATGTGATTTCATTAGGTTTAAAGACTAAATGGGGCACAAAGTGACTGGTAAACCTTCTTTATCAACAGGTCATAATTCAATCTTCTTGAATGTGTCTATTTTAGTCTTGATAGTCATACAGTGTGACATTATGACAATTGGGGATCCTGTTTGTACGGTCTGACAAGCTACAATCGTAAAAATCAGTGTGCATCAAGGTTTCGAATAATTTCTGAAGAAGGATGTGATCACTTAAAGGCTGAAAAGTCACATATTTTAAATTGTATAATTTAGCAATATTACACTAAGATTTATATTAAAGGATTATCTTATTTCTAAAAAGAATTTACAAACAAATTTACTTCAAATTTAATCAAAAATATTTTAATCAAAAATAAAAATGAGGTGTTTGAGGAAAATATTTGATGATTTTTCTTCATATGGTGGTGCTCTTATGGTGCACAGTGGTTTGAACTTTTAAAGTGCAGATTCAATGCAGCCTGACAAAGTCTTTACATGATTCCAGCCAAGGAACAGTCATTTACAAAAAAAAGTTAAAAATAAAATTTTATAACCTTTTAAACCACAAAAGCTTGTATCCCATAGCTAGTTAGACAAGCTTTTGTGATTGGACAGTACACAATTATATTATTTTCTTTCTTTCTTTTTTAAACGACTCTAGTTAAGACCCCCAATATGCTTCAAATGAAATTGAAGAATGAACTGAAATAACATAATTAAAAAAAACATTTAGTTAGTTTCGACAGATCTAAACAGCTCACCACAAGTGACATTTTGGGGGAGTTCAGTTTGGCTCCTAAAAACTGAGCTACCATTGGTCGATTATGCAATCAGTAGGTGTGTTCTAGAACTCCGCCTTTTTGATGTGCGATTTCTTCCTTCTGATTCTGAAGCCCACCTCCTCCCACTACGTCTTTTCTTTGAGTTTGCATGCACACACCAGCGGTGCCAGTCATGGGTCAGTGTTGGAGTGTTCAGAAACAGTAAACCATCACTCTTTTACAAACTTATTTTTGCCTTCAAACAAAGTATAACAATAAGCTTAAAATATACCAAACCATTATTCCTCAGTTTAGAGCGCTTTAGAACTGCACTGAAACTGAAGTTTGAAAGATCAAGCCATTGAGCACATTAGAAGTCCTTGATATTAACAAAAACCCTGGAATGTTTTCCTCAAAAACATTCATGCTTTTCGACTGAAGCAAGCAAGAAATTAACATCTTGGATAACAAGAGAATAAGTAAACTATGAGGAAATTATATTCTGGAAGTGAAATTTTAAAGACAATATTCACTAAGAATTTAATTAAAAATAAATTGTGTGACCTGGAAACCCTTTTACTCAACAGGTCACACTTCATACACAAACGATTTAGCATAGATGTGCACTAGTATTTGTTGAGTGTTAAGCACACAAGTAGCAGGTTACTTACGTAGTGGAGTTGACAGTGGTATATCCAGAAGGGCACTCAGGGATGCAGGCACCCTTGTGAATGACGTATTCGTGGCAGTCACCTTTGCCTTGCTTGCACTTGTTGTGGAGCTCCTGGCAAAAGCTGAAGCTGACGCAGCGCCAGCCCTTAAAGGTGTAGAAAAGAGGTGGGCACTTTTCGACACACGTGTTGTTGTGCATGAAGTTGCGGCAGGCCACGCATTTGTTGGACGAGTGGGGCTCCAAACAGCCACCCAGACACTGGTCGTGGCAGCACTGGTTGTCTTTAGTGCAGGCGCGGTGCTTGCATGAGGATGGACACACTATGGGGAGAAACAGAGAAATGGGTTACTTTCAGAGCAATTTATTTACAGGAAAATACAGATGCTTCTCAACCAAGTTGGTAGATATCCATACCATAGTGGGTACTTGACATGAAGTACAACTCTTCATTTAGATAATTCAATATTTTGGGCTTTTTTCAAAAAATGAAAAATATGCTTTTTTCATTTCGAGTCAAAAACAAAGTAACATTTCAAAAATGTATTCCCGCCAATACATGCATCATGTTTGAAGGATTAAAATTATCATCATTATTATTATTATGAGTATAATATAATTACCTTTATAAAAAATTTTAATTACATTGATATCACATACCACAGACAAGGCATTTAATGTAATGTCCCCTTTTCAAAAAAGCACACATTCATTTAAAAAGCATGTACATAAAAACACAGACATATTTAAATGTATATTTTCACAGGCTCAAGTTGGACATCATCTGTGCTCTGTGGTTCACTTCCATATCAAATAAAACTGATGTCAGTCCAAAAAAAAAAAAATCACAAAAGACATATTTACATGCAAGCCTGGATGGAACCAGGGGCTTTTAAAACAAACAAACAAAAAAGTCACATTTTTATAAAAAAAACAAACATTTTTTTTAATGAAATGGATATTATTAATTCTGTAAATCTGCCTAAATTGTACTTATGAGGTAAGATTCCTTCTCTATGTGGATCATTGTGATTCAACCAGGAGTTTTGCCTTATGACATGCAAAAGAATGTTTTATTGAGAGTTACATTGCATCTTCATGTTTCTTGCTAGTATTCTTATATGGATTTCAGATGAAAATATCTCAAATAATTGTTAAGAGATTAATTTTAATTTACTTTAAAAGAATAATTCTTCCTCTAACAATCCTTTCACACATTGTATGATTGCTTGGTCTGAACTTGAGTTTGACTGAACGACTCTGTATTGCACATCCTGTATGTGCATTTGAACCTATTAATATGGTTTAACTGCCACTCATCATTCTTATGATGACTGCATTTACATCTGAATAAACTGTACTGAGGTTTGCATGAACCATAAGCCACACCACCCTTGTTAGGTGGACTTCATAAAACACTGCTTACATTATCCAAAAAACAAACAAACTGACATCTTTAACCTGGAATTAGGGTGTTTTCACACTTACAGTTTTAAGTAAGCCATATGTAGATAGATTAGTCCTAACAGAGTACATTATTTTGCTTGCGAACATCCTGATATCAGAGTTCCCAACCAGTGAAAAACAGGAGTGTCTGAGAGAGCTGATTATAAAAAATAATAAATGAAGTGTAAACTTTGGAAACAGGTGCTGAAACTTGTTAGAACTTCCACTGTAAATGCAAAAACAACAAGTTTTATATACTGTTCTTTGACTAAAGAATTAACTAGCCAAAATATTTCCAGTGGAAACTGACAGATGCTGTCAATACTTAATGCTTCACCTGCAATATAGGTTTAAGTGCTTTCTCAGTAACTCCAGTCATGTTTTAACTTGCTGTAATGCCAGGTTACGATTGTAAATATTAAAACAATGACAAAATGGCCTACTCCGATAAACAGTTTCTAAAATGGTGTAACAGCATTCCTCTGCCTTTTATGCCTCTTTCTTTCCGTCATAGACACACGCACACAAAACTCCATAAACTCACAATGCACAGAACAGCACACTGCAGACAGTTGTTTGACAAGAGTCTTGTTGTAGGTCCTTCTCTCCCACTGAAGTCACTGTTTACATATTTCTTCACCCCCACCTAAACGACGGAGGTGAAAGAGGCCATGTGTGGCACAGGCAAAGGAAAGAAAGAGGAAAAACCCCAAAGATAAATACAGAAAGATCTGAGGGTCACAGGGGTCCTGTAGTGCAGGGAAGAGGGTCTACAGCGTTGTACAGAATCCTCTGAAAACACTGTATGTGACTTTACAGGCCCCTTTTGAACAATGTGACCTGCAAGCTCGTCTCTGAGACAGCTTGTTAAAAATAAACCACGCATGGCTAGCTGGAGCATGCGCTGCTTCTCTCGGACATGCATATGAATGCAATTGCACATGTGTTTGAACACAAACACACAATCTCCCTGTAATAAACACACAGATTAGTAGAGTTGCCGAATTGTGATTCTTATATGAACTGATGTGTCAAGTGCCTATAAACTCAATTTCTGTATTCAAATGGTTTTGAAAAAACACAATTTTCAAGAAAAATATATATTTTAAGAGAAAATGTCTTGTAAGGAGGAATGACACTTCCTTGGTATTTAAATTATTTCATTGGATCACGTACAGCAGTGTTTCTCAACCTAGTTCCTGGAGAACCACTAGCATGCACATTTTCCATGTCTCCTTAACCAAATACACCTGATTCAGATCATCAGCTCATTAGCAGAGACTGAAGAACCTGTAATGGGTGTGACAGACAAAGGAGACATCCAAAACATGCAGTGTTGGTGGTCCTCCAGGAACGTGGTTGAGAAACACTGACAGAGCATTGTAATATCTTAGTGATGAAAAAACTGATTGAGTGATTATCCATAAATCTACAAAAAACTAAATCCATAAATCTTCAGAGTTCTGTCGGCATTACTCTACCACATACCCGGGTGAAGAAACAGTTCTGTTATTACTAGAATATTGCACAGCTCTCAGCCAATAAGATTCAAGAAAACAAACAAAATAAATATTATTTAAAAGGTATTGATCATAAAGAAATCAAAATTCTGCCATAATTTACTCACCCCTCACTAGTTCCAATGAGTTTGAAGTTTTTTTCTGTTGAATACAAGACATATTTTGAAGAATGTTTGACATCTGTACCTTTGACTTCCATAGTAGGTAAAACAAATACTTTAAACGTCAACGGTTACAGGTTTCCAACACACATTCTTCAAAATATATTTTGTGTTCAACAGAACAAAATACCTCAAACTGGTTTGGAACAAGTGAAGGCTGAGTAAATGATGGCAGAATTTTCATTTTGGTTTGAATGAGCCCTTTAAAATTAAAATATGATGCTCTTTTGAATTTGATTTATCATCAAGAAAAATATTAATCAGAGATCAAAAATCTGAATCTTGGTGAGAACGGCAAGACAAATATATAACAAAAAAATTAATATAAAGACTATATAAAACAATTAGCATCACATCATTGTTGTGGATATATGACTGAACAGACACACAAACATTATTAGAGCTGTGCAAAAGCAACGGACACAATAATGAATCCCATTAAGATTCCCAGAGGACTAATAACAAGTCACAGAGGAAGTGTGTGTGTTTGTGTGTGTCCTAATGGAATATTGGCTTTGAATCGGTGATGTTAACGCCACAAACAAACACAATCCTGGAGGAGATTTAGTACAAGGCCAGCAAACACAGCTCTGCTTCCATGACAACACAGACGCCACAAGGCTGAAATCACCAGGTCTGCCTTGTGTTTAACAATTAAGTATTCAGCAGACTTTTAACACCACGTTAAAGCCTCTGACAAGTGTTCTGCAATTTAGGCAAACACTAATCTTTCCGAAATGCTTCGAGGCTTCTCTAAAATTTCCAAATGCTCATGACAAGCTCTGACAAAACCAGGGATCATGAAAAAAGTGAATTCATGTAGAGCTTTGCAGAAATGGAGCATGCTAAAAAAAAAGAAAAAAAAAAGAGGAAGAAGAAAATAGTCAAGAAAAGTGAGAACACTGGCAGTAATCAGAGAGCCTCAAATGGATTCATATGCAAGGTCAAAACAATTCTCAGTTTTTCCACAGAGCTCCTCAACACAACTTTCCAAATGCTGAAAAGGTGTAAAACAGAGCTGCTTTTAACTACTTGAATAACAGCAAGTACACATGTTAAATATATAGTATAATCTGCTGGTTTTAAACACACACAATCATAATGGAATACAGTTATGTAAACAACCATAACATTACCCTTATCCCAACCCAAATCGACCCTACAAACAAAAAATAAGAAAAAAAATTATGCTAATTAACAAGGAAAAAATGGTTGGGGAGGTTACATCTACAAAGAAGGTAAGGTCTTGACAAAAGAAATCTCAGGCTTCTACATTTTAGTTGTCAGAGTCCCGTAAGATGCATTTTTACTGCACATTATGGTATAAATCAAGTCTGCGTATAGCTGTTGTTGTTCACTTCAAAATGTCAGGTGACACTAGGTCAGCCAACTCGAGGAAAACAACATTACCCTCTGTCCCTTATACACGACAATCCAGGGAGGGCCACTTCACTGCCTGCCGCGAAAAGATTGTGTGTGTGTGTGTGTGTGTGTGTGTGTGTGTGTGTGTGTGTGTGTGTGCACATGTGACAACAATGGAGGCGCTAAGTTGGAAAAAACAGTCAAGCCACAAAGATCGTGTCAATTGAAAGCACATTAAATTAAGAAGAATTCCATGCTGCACTAAAAACATCCTTGTTGACTCCAAAATGTCTTTCTGTGAAAATTCATTATCTATTCTTTGAAAACCCTCCGCCTCCTATTTTCTCTCTCTCCTCTTCCTCTTGCACTCCTGCTGAATGTGGATGTGAGCAAACACACACGGCGCGCACTGTGACTCCTGATCCAGAGAGTCCAGGCCATTTAACAGGCCTGACTGCAGACCCACCCTCAACCTTAACCAATGTGTTCGCTGGCTGTAGAAGGTAGCCATTCAATGGTCTGTAGCGACTGTGAGGCAGGGACACTGTGTGTGTTAACCCTTCATTGCCTGTGTGTCTGCAACCTTGGGCAGAAAGGCAAGGGGAGGGAAAATAAAACTGCTACAAATAACAGACAAACTTGTTCCTCTTCTCTGAAAGATGTCGGCTTCTGTCCACAGATTATAGAGTATGCTGGAAGCGGTGCTGTCATGGATTCGTTTTGCTTGTTAAGTAGTGCATATTTGATGCCAAAAATAATATTCAAGGAAACTGTGCTGTTAAGGTTATCCACATATCATTTTTACATAGCAAACTGTCAATCGGCGAGGACACATTTATGAGACTAAAAGGTTTTGTAATGATACAAAATATTTCAGTTGTTCTTTTCTGAACTTTCTATTTGTGAAATATAAAGATGTAATAAAAAATTATTAAAATAGCTTGTTTTGTTAAATACTGAAATAGAACACAGGTATTAAAGTCTTAAATTATATACATGTATTAGAATGTCATGCTTTTGTTAACCAATAACTGATGACTCTTACAAATTGTAATATGTTATTAACCACAATAACTTGTTCAGGCATATGTGTAAAAACAATAATTTGAGGACATTTTATGAGGACATAAAAAAAAAAATTCTAAAGAGAAGGTCTTAGAAAATGGGTTTTAGAAAAATATCTTATCTGAAGTTTGTAATGCAGCTGTCCATTAAAATGTAAACAGTTCCCAAGGTTTATATAAAGAAAATAAATGAAGAAAAAAAAAAGTCGGCTCTGAATCGCCTTCATGAGTCATTATGTTTTTAAATCTTTTAGCAAAGTAACATTTCCATAATCCCCAACTGCCTGCAAAATATGAATACTCTGAAATGTGTTTTACCTACAACATGTAATACAAAAAAAGGCCAATCAAAATCCACTTGGCCAGCTAACCACTCAGAGCATAGTATGCTTACTGAAGGGAAGGATTAACAAACCTCAGATTATTAGAGCTTTTTGTGGCTCATATTTTCACATACTTTCCTTTTTTTGTAACTGAAAATGTTTTAATATACAAGAATGTAGTTTAATTTTTACACAAATATACCTGCTACAAATGAATTCATCTAAAATTTCACATGTAATAAAGCTCCAGCTCTTCTTCTCTCTAAGTGCAGATGGGAGTTTGTACAGAGGGAGCCATTCATTGCTCATTAGCTTTCATTCATTCATGTTCTGGGCGTCTATCTGCTGTATCTGGGTCACGTTTCAACATCGGAGTGGGTGGCCGCATGTGACTCATTTATCAGAAACAGCCAATTGCGTCCGTAGGTTCAATTCAGTTTATAACATGCAGAAATAGCACCTGTGCGCAAACACCTGAGATGAAAACAACTTCCATTAGGAATAAGTGCTACATGTGAGTGAAAGAAAGAGACAAAGAAAGGGAAGAGCAGTAAAAGGACAAGAGGTGTGTGAAAGGAAGCTATTGGCGCCAAAACACAGAATCGGACCCCAGAACAGGCAACGTCCTCTCGCTGGACATAGATCACATACAGTTCAGTCTATAAACACACAGCTGTATGGCAGGAAGGAAAGGCAGCACTAGAGAGCTACTGTTTTTATGACAGCCAAAGTTTGACACGTCGGCAAGTGACAAACACTGTCAAAATCTTCTCTCTGCCAATGCAAATAGACAACTCATGCTAAGACGCATCATAGTATGTAATTAGCACCCGAGACATTTGTCTTGAGTAATAACTGTTTTAATGCTGTTACTCCGAAACAACAGATTTGGTTAGGAAATGAAGGGTAACAAGGGCTGCACAACATTGGAAAAATCTGACATTGCAATATTTTGTTTTGCCGCGATATATATTGCGATATGAATACAATTTCATCAAATGATTTGAACAGCTCTATTTGGAAAGATTTCATTCATTTAGATCGACTAGAGTGATCAAGTTTTTTTTCTCTGCAGTGCATCTGCATAAATTATAAAAAAAGTACAAGCAAAAATAAATAAATAAACAGTGGTTTACGGTCTAACAGTATTTATGTACAGTAATTTAACAAATGTAAAAAAACATGGTCATAATTGCATAAATAATACAATTTTATATCTTTAAATCTTTAATACATAATCTAATCCCGCGATGTGACTATTGCAGATACACACATTGCGATATCAATGCTCAAACGGTATATTGTTCAGCCTTAGTAACAAGGACAAAAATTTTCCAAGCTGTGCTCATAAAAAAAAAATACAGAGATCTTAAGAGATCCTAAGTGCTAGAGGAAAAACAAACACGCTATCTCTGGAAATTATTTGTCTTTAAACTGGGTCAAAGGCCATGAGCCTTCAGATTCTCCTGCCAAAAAATTCTTGTTAAGAGCAATACAACCACACGCAAACTTTACTGTATTTTGAAGGAGCATTCGGTGAAAATGTCTTTTCTAATTAAAATCATGCGCATAATGCAGGAAGGGCCATTTATGAAATTAAGCTCTGCTTTGTGCGCTTGTCACACAGTTTTCAAGCTTCATATCGCGAGGAATTCACTATAGTAAATGGGGGCCCCTTAAACTGACCAGATGGGTGAAAGGATTTCTTTGAAAGAGTAAGGGATCATTTGGGAAAGCAGAGTAGAGCCATCGACAATATCCGGGCAAACTGATCTGGATGTGTTTGGCAAAATAAAGACAAAAAAATTATGCAAAACAGCCAAAACATGATGTGTGAATTGCAAGGACATCGGTGTTCAGATACTAACATATTGCAGGTGGTTGATTATTGGTCCCAAGAATGTCATTTATTCTAGTCACTGTAAACCTTTTAAATATTATCTTATTTTATATTTTCTGAATGGAATCAAATTATTATTCAACTTGACCTGCAATATAAAAAAACATCAAAATCTAACATAATATGAGGGTTAAAATGATGCGAATATTATATAATATAATATAACAGAAACAGATTTATAATAATTACTTATTACTTAATTAAATAAAATAATTTTGTAAGACTTTTAATAACTTTATATACTGATTTCAAAAATCACAAGCCAAAAAGATTTTTTGGATTTTTTTTATTTATTTATTTTTATTTTATTGACAGAATGAGTGGAGAGGCATCATTTTATCAGCGTTGTCATGACAGCACAGTAATGCTATGGTAAGCAGCAGGAACAAATATACTAGATTCAATTGTCCTGTCAGCGCATTATTTGAGCGGACTTTGCTTTGTGAACTTTGACTGCAACGAGCATGCTCTGCTGCTCTTGCTATTTTTCAACAAACTGGCCATTTGCATAGCGCACTGGGTTTCATAGCACATCGCTTTCCATGTCTGATGTAAAATCTGCTCTGCACAGTGACTACGTTATAGGCTCCTCACTTTAAGGAGAGTGAAACCAGTGCACTGAACACTGCTGGGCAGTGTGGTGAGGCATCAACTCTTTTTGGGTCATATTATTGGCTGTTTTTCTCTTTCAGACGAAAACTGAAAATGCCATTTTGACCGATAATTTTATGCTTCATATTTTTGAGTAAACTGTGATACATTTTTTCAGGATTTTTTAAACAACAAAATTGAAAACGATATAAATATAAAAGTAAAACAACAAACTTCAATGACTTTCACTGTAGCTCACACAACGGGGGACAAACACATTGGCTGTTAATCGGCCATGCAGGCACAGTTATTAGCCAAATTCAGATTAATTTCAGACAAATCTCATTAATAGGTGATTAATGGCCCTGGCTGACAGCGGTACAGCTCTGTCAAGTCAAATAAACTGCAGACACACCATAACTCTTAAAAACAGTAAAGGATGATTCATAACATGATCTTTGTTGAAAAGGTTAAGATCGATGACCATCATTCACAGTGTCTTCGCTTCTGCTTTTCAACAGTTTTTCATTAATTACTGTAATATCTGTGTTTATATAACTCCCCATCAGGAATGTTTTATCGTCCTAGCTGAATGACAGCAGGGTAACCCACACATAGACATATAAACACAGATCACGCTGCACTAGCTACACCTCTAATGTGAAGACAAGACTAGTTCTTCATTTATGGACCTCTGCCAAAGCAACCCGAGGCTGACGAACACCTCCTGTCCAAATAATGCTTAATTCCAGAGTAAGGCGTTGTTGTACGACACTAGCAGGATGTTCTGGACTGTAATATTTCCCAGCCTGTCTGATGGAGTTGAAGAGGGTCATTTAAAAGCTTCATCAAAACACAGCGAGGAACAATTATAGTAATGTATAAATAATGTGTTAATACGGCAAACCATAAAGCACAGTAACTATAAAGAATGACAAATACTGTTATTAAAATCGTTCTGAATGTAAAACAACAGCAGAGTTCAGACCACAACTACGATAAAGATGTAGAGAAACTATATAGTTGAGATCACTTTCAGAATTTTTCTCAGCTATAAAATGATTATAAAAAAAAAACCACTGACAGTGAAGGTCTTTGCACACTAAAGTCCATAATTTTCGTATGCGATTTTTTTTCGCATTCATATGCGAAAAAAATCGTCACGTTAACAAACCTTGCACACCGAGTCATATTATGACTATGCTTATTAATTAATCCATTACGAAAAAACATTTCGGAATCAGTTCAACAGTTACACTTCGTGTAACTTCATCTTCTCCAAAGTAGAAAAAGAAAGAGGAATAGGCTACATATTGTGTTCATCCAAGACTGCGTTAAGGATGGAGAGTTCAGCTTATTATCAAAGAGCTGCACTATAATTATCCTGAAATGCAAAGTTTATTTCAGAAAATCAGTGGAATTTTGATACATTGCTTGTGATACTTCACACATTCACATATGTAAACAAATCCTGAATAGAGACTGGCAGTACCTATAGACATTATAATAGATTGTGGCCACGTTGACGTGTCGAAGCAACGAACCGAAAGCGGACCATGCTTTCTATTATAATGTCTATGAGCAGTACGTCAAATGTAGGGACACACGCACACAGACACACATCAAGCATCAGCAGGGGAGAGGTGTGCTAGTCACTGAATCCAGCACATAAGGGTCCGCCACATTCTGTATTTATTTTATGAACTGTGTTCGTCATAAAGTTATCTGTAGCTCAAATTACGGCATTCTGTATTTAGCTTTTTGCTTGTACGGTGGCTCTGAACTGTCAAAACACCTCTCAAAACGATTTTTAGGATGCTAAAAGCGGGAAAAAAATAAAATAAAATAAAAATCTAACCCGGTTCAACATTTTTTATGATGGACGAAAGTTTCGGAGGCAGTGTGTCAATACGATTCACACAACCTTCAGTCAGAATGCACTGAAACAGAAAACTATTGCGTATTTAAAAGATATACAGATAACACTGTGGAGAAGCTCACTGCTTGATGTTAAGCGCCATTTTAAAAGTGAAAGAATGACAAAAATAAAAGTACCTCAGGTATTTCGTGCTTTAGAGTTTATAGTTTGTGTTTTTTTCCACTACAATGACTGTGATCGCTAAAAAGGTTGATTTGATAGATTTCATGAGCTGGATTCAATGTTCAGATGTGCTAGTAGCACACTGTGGACAATGCCGATTGAAAAGCATAAACAATTTATTATTTTTTTTATTTTATCGTCGTCAGTTTGGATGTAAATATATTTATTGTCCTTGGTGTGAACGGGTACTTTTTTTGTGAGTGGGAACAAGACGTATACACTGTTAAAATTTCATCCATACTAAAATTTTAACTATACAGAATATCATAAAGTGCAGTGAAAGTATATGGCTTGTCAAAACCAAGCCATAAAGTCCAATGAACTCTCTTTAGATGCTTAAGGCTGTCTCACCTTGGAGAAGCAAATAAAATGAACATCGAAGACTTCGGGGAACAGAGTTAAAGAGGTGATGAAGCACCTGATGACCCCTCAGAGCTTCCAAGATACTGTGAAGCACTAGAAAAGCATTCCAGTAGGACAATCCTCTCTTTTAGCAAGGACTGAGAGACTGGCTCAGCTTTACACCAGAGAAAAGATTTAGTAAGACAACAACCCGACTCTAACTGCCAAAACAATGCTGGAGTCTCTGAATGCCCTTGATAACCCTGTTTTTGTCGCCTATTGTGTTGAGTGGCAGCAAAGAAGTTGTATAAAACGGCACATTACAACACAATCCTTATAATATACATAATATACTCATACTTAGTTTTCACAAAAAATTGCTGTTAATTCAAGCTCGTCAGCTAAAACCGTGGTCCTTTTGCGAGTCAAAAAAATGCAAATCAGTGACTACTGGTACTTTTAGAGTCAAAAAAACATTCAGAACAAAATTAAAACCTGTGGCTCCTGACAATGCATAAAGGTATTATTAATCAAATATCATTTATTTTAGGTGGGTAAATTAACAGCAAATTATGATTTTGTGCAAACTATTCCTTAAAAAGACTATCAAATATCTTTTATCATTGACCATTTGTCAGAATGGGTTTGAAGTTATATCTTTATATTTATATCTTATCTCCTGCTAACAAAAACAGCAGGTACCTTGGACATACTATGTTAAACATGTTAGTAAACTGGAATGCACTAATGTTAAATACAATATAGTACAGTAAGTATGCTCACTGAGACTAAGCGTACTACAAAAAATGTGAATATACATTCTGTAAGTGTAGTTTTTTTAATGATTATTTGTTTAAACAAACTCTTTATTTTAAAGCCATATGCCGCATCTTAGAAATTTGCAGAACAGACGTTTCAGTGCATCTACAAAAAAAAATGTGAAAAGGAACACGTCTACTGGTTAGCAATAAAAATCCCAAGCATGTGAAGAAGTTTATATTACGTGGTAGTAAATCAAGACCAGAGAAGAAAAGAAAGGGAACTTTATGCATACAACACAGACATGAATGCTGAAATATTAATTTACCCTTCAATACCTCAAATGTATGAAACAATTTCCAAAACATCAATATGCAAAAAATATGAGGGTGCTACATTCACTAAAATACAAAAATGATTAAACTTTTAGAATGTATGGGCCTATTCAGTTTGTTGTATTAGCAGTGGTTGTTCATCATACCACCAAATGCTTAAAGACTTGATAGGCTGTTTATTTTGAAACATTAACATTTTCATATTTTAATCTGGCCTACAATATTGAACATTCTGTAACTATTTAAATGAACTCTGTACACCAAAAGTTCAATTTAAATCAGTTAATTTAGTTAAAATCAATTTAATGACAACTAATAAGAAATCTAGTTGAATACTCAACTATAGCTATAATTGTTTTTAAAAGGAGTTAAAGGGACAGTCCACCCAAAAATGAAAATGTACTCACTTTTCACTTGTGTCAAACCCATTTTAGTTTCTTTCTTCTGTTGAACATAAAAGAAGATATTTTGAAGAAAGACGAAAACCTGTAACCATTGACATCTAGAGTAAGAAAAGCAAATACTATTGCAGGTATTCAGCTTTCTGCAAAATATCTTCTTTTGTGTTCAACAGAGGAAAGAAACAAGTGAAGGGTGAGTAAGTGAAGGCAGAAATTTTGGGCGAACTGTTCCTTTAATTAATAAAATTCAAAATGTATATTTTTAACTTAACATAACTATAATCTAGCTAATTCACACTGTTAATTTGAACGGCCTATTTATGACCATTTAGACCACTTCAGGAGACACCAGTCCAAAACAAATCGCCATTCCTGCCAGGGTCAAAAAACAAAATCTTATATTAAGTCAAACTGCGTCATAGAGCACACATTTAGCTCAGAATCTGGCAGTCAGTTGGGTCTCTTGGATTTATCACATGCGTTTAGGTCCTTGTAACCCATTTAGCCTGACAGGAGGCTGTTTTAATGTGTACTTGCACATTCATTGAGCACATCGAAGAGGATGTGTGTGATCAGGAGGCCATGTCTACCACGTCAGAGATGCGTGATCGTGAGGAGAAGAAGTAATGAGATGCTAGAAGGACAGCTATTAATTAGACTCTGTGTTCAGGGTTAATCGTGGTTTCAGAGAGGTGACGGCGCTATGTCACACTGCAGGTGGTGAACGCTGGCTACTAGCAGTCGAGCAGAGACAGATGCTGTAAACACTTTCATTAGGCAGCCAGCCACCCGTAATGGAGGAAAAACACTCCAACATCACGATCGTACATGCTCACGTTTTCTTCATTCCCATCAAGTTGAGTATTGCAATGACAGACAGGATATCTAAATTAGACATGATGATCTAGGCTCGTAAACAGCACCAAATCAACTGTACCTAAGTGTTGATGAAAGTCCTGGTGCAAATGAAAAACATTTACGTAGGACATTTGTATCTCCGTCATTGTGTTAAATGAATTTAGACTGTAATGAACATGAAATTGAAAAATTTTCCTGAAGATTCTGTCCACTTAAATTACCTTCGTCTTCTTAGACCTCCGTGACTTATCTCCTTAGTAAAAAATGAAAAATGTTTCTGTGCAAAAGAAATTCTTTTAGATTCAATAAAATTGTGATAGTCTGTATTCATATATCAATATGCCTATATGTTTAGTTCAGTTACTTTAGTTTCAGTTAAATTAGTTAAATAAGCCTTTCAAGATTTTATTTCGTTGACAGTTAAGTATCTGTTTTTTATACATAGTTTTAGTTTAAAATAATAATAATAACCCCTTGTCAATGCAGTATTGTTTCGAACTCAAATGTTCTTCTAAATTCATCGTTCTACAAACTGAAGGAGTTATAAAGGCTTGAAATGACATGGAGGTAAATAAAAGATGACAATGTTAATTTTCGGGTGAATTACTACTATAATTTACATCTTTCTCTGTTTGAACAGCAGAGTGGAATGTCAGATCAACTATGTCTACCACACCCCAAACTGAAGCTTGAGGATCCGTCTGGACAACACACCCCTAAGGCTACTGAAGCAACAGCACCATCTCTCCCTTTTGGTCTGCACCACATTAATGCATACCGAAACACTGGGCTCTGGTTTTGGGTGGATCTGGTATTTAAGAGACATCTACAGTAAATGCATACCATGCTTACGAACTGACAAGTAAAAGATACTGCCTTTAAACCTGTATTTAGTATTGTCCACTTGCAACTGGAACACACAGTGTTATTTTAGTGCAAAGTAAATTATTACATGTATAGTATGGTTAAAAAAAAGTCTAGATAAACTGTAACTGTCCCATTAGCAAATCAAATGTTGTATACACACACACGTGGTCTTTAAGGCCAAATACAGGAACCACGTCATGCAAGCAGACAAGTGGTCAAATGCAAAGACCACAGGATTTTGGAAAGGCATTCTCTCTTTTAAACAACTGCAATTTTTAGGATAGTTTTCAGAATAGTCATTTGTTCAATTTAGCCCTTGCTGTACTGTCACTAAAGTTTACAATAAATGTAAAAGTACAAATACATTTAGTTAAATAAACTTTTAC
Source organism: Danio choprae (assembly GCA_903798125.1). Classification (NCBI taxonomy): domain Eukaryota; kingdom Metazoa; phylum Chordata; class Actinopteri; order Cypriniformes; family Danionidae; genus Danio; species Danio choprae. The sequence continues at coordinate 1,976,392 of CAIGQW010012753.1, read as the reverse complement.
ATAAGAAAATTAAAATCAAATAAGAAACTCTTATTTGGGGAATTGCCCCTATTTCCAAAATTAAATTATGTCCTTTTTGAAATATTTTGTAAAGGCACTAGATCTCCTCTGCTTGTAAGTAAGACGGGTAGCTAGGTCTGATATCTAAAAAAACAAATAATTTTTGACATTGATCTTTTCTAAGAAACAGTTGATCCAGTGGACATAAATGAACTGGACAATTGAGTCAACATCGCTGACCCGATCTGGTCATAGCAATCAACACAGTGACTAATATTTTCATTTGTTTCTCACACAAACATATATGTCTGTTTTTAGAAGGATTTACTGCAAGTAGGAAGCCCAGGGCATTTTCTTGTAAAGGTAGCATGTTTCTATGCACTTGTCACAAAAAAAAAAAAAAAAAAAAAAAAAAAAAAGGTGTGCCTGATAATATCGAATACTAACTGCATGGTTAGAAGCACAGAATTTAAATGACAAAAAACACTCCAACTGGTCATGCATTTAGAAAATTAGATGAATTATAGAGACATGCAGTCTGGCCTTTAAAGACATGTGACAGGGAACTTGTGGGTAAGCTGATTAAAATAAAATAAAACAGAATGAAACGAAATGCCATAAAATAAAATAACTACATGAAATGAAATATTTTCCAGAAAATAAGCGATACTGACTACAGGTTGTGCCAAAGTTAATTGCTGAGCGAAATTTTTTTACAGATAAGTCACATTTGTGTATAAGTGGTGCCAAATATTTTTTTTGTTTTTAAAAAAATCATATATCCTGTAAACGCTGTAGTCTTTGGATTTAATACCAACTAAAGCTTTTATTTATTGAAATTTCAGCTGACTGCAAGCAATATTTTGCAGACCCGGTCTAGTAATACCTCTCTCTGGAAGCTTTGATCCCTTACAAAATCCAAGTAGATCAAGAGCTACTACATTTATTGTGGAAAAGGATTAGAACCAAAAAGTGAATACTTCAGTTATAAATTTTACAAGCACCAGCTCTTAAGAGAAACTGCGCAAATCACATTTACTGCAAACATCTAGGATAAAATAAGATGACTCCTGTTTTATATTTAACACTTTGGCGCGTCATAAATCAAATCTGATTGCCGTAATTAAGACAAACACCATTCATCAGCATGAAAGGAGATCTGCAGATGTGCAGAATATCTGAAGAGCCAGGCCAGAGACACCTTCACAGCGGAGCTTTGAGTGAAAAACTGTTCAAAACACTGCTGAAATGCTTGTCTGCTGAGGTTTATTGAATGCTTGGGATGTCTGGGATTCCAGGAGCAGTAAAGCTTTTGACTGAGTTAATACCTTTGGCACTCAGTGGTCTTGTCTCAGCCCTAAAGGAGGGGCTTCCACTTGAGGATACGACCTTGATAATCAACCTAGTGAGAACTGCTTGTGGAAACTTCAAACAAACTCAGCCAGATCCACTGAACAGGCTGTTACGAGCCAATTATAAAAAATAATTATAAACATTCATTTGCAATAATATGTACTTGTTTCTTTTAAGTGGCTGAAGGACACAATTAATTTTTTTCCCAAATGATGTCATCAGTGGGAAGAAAAAAAATCTTTAAAATGGGCTTTCAGCTTTCTACTCAAACTAATAACTACCTGATTAATGCATACTTTACCTAAACACCTTGGAGCCACCACTGGGGATTATGCAATCAGTGGGTGTATTCTGGAACTCTGCGTTTTTTCACATGTGATTCCTTTCCCCATTTCTTTTCTCATTCCACAGGTGTCAGACAGGAGAACAATATCAAAATCAATAACACTAGCCATATAAATACACTGGAGGGTCGAGTAGCAGGGCTGGTACAGATATATCTGCACCTTGTATAATTACTTGTGGAGAGATTTTAAAGAATCAACGGGGGTCGATTTTTTCTGTTGTGTCATCATTGATGACGATCACAGAACTATAGAAATGATGAAGGATATAAAAATGTCAGCTTATTGTGGAGAGCAGAACTGTGACCAGATTAGCACTTCTCTGCCGGCACATTTTGACTGTGTCTGTTTTACCCATTCAAGCAGGAGCCTTATATAATTTTTCTGTTAATGATGAACTTAACTAAACATTATTTCAAGTGCATCTGCCAGTAAACACAAGCTTTGTTACAATGAAATAATGTCTCTGCTTTTGAATTCTGTCCAAGTTTAAATATTTTTCAATGTTATATCAAATTGCGTCCATGTGTTTGTTTATGGTGAGGAGTATTTCTATAATAAAATTGCACATATGCAATGCATTTTAAAAAAAAAAAAAGTCCTGTTATAAAATGCACCACTATTTTATAAGAAATTGGAATATATTGTGATCTAAATTTTAGCTCATATTTCCCACCCCTACTCTAAACTAGAACCCAGTTCATGCTGCTGGAAAAGAGATGACAACAATCATCTGAACGTGAATTAATAGTTTAAAGTATTGCACAAAAGCTTTGCAACCTCCTGCCTATTTAAAAACATTAACTTTTCCATTGTGTAGTCCACAGGTGTCAAATCCAGTTCCTGGAGGGCCGCAGCTCTGCAGTTTAGCTTTAACCCTAATTAAACACACCTTATTAAACTAATTGAGTCCTTCAGGCTTGTTTGAAACCTACAGGTAAGTGTGTTGAAGCAGGGTTGAAACTAAACTGTGCAGAGCTGCGGCCCTCCAGGAACTGGATTTGAATCCTGTGGTGTAGTCTGATATGTTTCATGTCCACATGACAAAAATTAAGGAAGGAAAATTGCATAAACTGACACTGACTACTGTAACTGACAAAAATATGTGTTGTCTTAACGAAGCTTTAATAATGTAATGTAACTCTCTCCTGTAGAGGAAATTTAGCTTTTTCTCATACCTCTTCTTAAGAAAAAAAAAAGTTTGAGTTTTAGCTTTTAGACAATGTCTATAAACTTTGGGGATAATCTTCTACTTTGTTCTATTAAGATTTTGTCCAATCAAACGCAAGAATCAGAATGTCTTATTTCAATTAAAAGTGTTTTCCACTCTGTGCAGTTCTGGTACATTTTTCAGCAAGAGGTGATCTACCTCTCTTCCTGCAAGTACGCTGTCTATCATCATTCTGTGTAAACACACAGTGATGATATATCTTACAAATCATATTGATATAAAGACAAAATGAACAGGAGCCAGAGGTGAATCTAACAGGAGCTGAATGAGGCAATCCAGAATGTTACATTAGTAGAGGCAGCACAACAATAAAGTACTAAACTGCAGTGGAAAAGAAAACTGTAATGAGCCTAGACAAGCCGTACCGAGTCGTGCTGAGCAGAGCTGTACCACGCAGTGAAAAAGCTCCATATAGGATTGGCATGGTGTTCAGCAGTTCACATCAAGTTCCCATTTTTCCCATTCTCCCAAATTGCATACTGATCTAAACGTGCCTTGATCTTCCCTTGAACTCTGGGAGAAAACAATCTTATCCTCCTCACAGCGAAGCACCTCACTGGAAGGGTTTGGTTCCTGTCTAATGGTGTCGGTGGTAATGGTCAGAGGGTCTCTAGCAGCTCTGCCCCTGGGACCATTCATAACCTCCCAGTAGGAAACCAACTAACAATTCCTGGAAACAATTGGGACGAACATTCTGTGATGTTCAGCAACAGCTATTGTTCCATGCTGAGATTGAATTGGCGCCAGTGTTTCCTGTAGTACCGGAGTATCAGGCAGCTGAGAGGGAAACGGGGGACGCAGTCGTGAGGACTTCTCCTGTAGACCGTCCTTCCTTTAGGAAACACCCCTGTGTGCACTTTATACACACTTTCACCAAAGAGTTACTCACGTTTCTTAGCAGAGCTGAGAAACATTGACTATATACAGAAGATCTCATTTCCGCACATAAATAACAGAGGCATAGGTGAGTTATTTTCTGAACCTTACGGGCCCTCAGAGATCAAAACGGATGTAGACATGAAGGTCGCTGATGCGTGTGAATCTGGAGTCATCTTGCATGGGGGGAAAAAAAATAAAAATACAGGAAGGATCCCACTCCTCAAGGTTTACACTTATAAAGTGTGTTAAAAAAAACTGTTCCATTAAAAACCTTTCTGCTAGCCTTCATCTTGATTTCACATGCTATTAATATATTTGACGATCGTATTCAGATCCAGTTCCATTTTTAAAAATAATGCCAGAATAGAAAGACGTTTGCATGGATCCATTACTACATTGAAGTGTACAGAACCACAGCAAAACACTCAGATGTTTGTTTTGTTTGAAAACAAAAAAATAAAATGTAGCCTACACCTCTCATCTGGCACCAATATTAATGATTCCATATTTGCGATGTAACATTTAATTGCTAAACTTTTATTCATGCTGAAAACGGGCTTTGAGCTTCACTCGTGTTTAAATATACATGTTAAAAATGTGTTTGGCCACACAGTGGTCGAAATGATGTATGCTTTATTTTGATTGCAACATCCATGACTTCTAGCAATAACATGATGCAATTCGTATCAGGTATGATGCAATAATTCCTGCTTCAATTAAGTTGCTTTCCTTCATAACCTATCCTCCTCCATTCCCAAGTCAAGGGTCATATATACTGACCCAATAGTATACCTTGAAAACTAGAGCCAATCAACAGCACTGTTCACAATTTTGTTGTTTTCAGAAATAGTCAAAATTAAGTGAGTTTTTCCTTAAAACAAGCAAAAGAATCTGCCAATGGGGTAAGCAAAAATAATCTTGTTTTCACTTTGAAATAAAGATTATAATCTATAAAATAATCTAGTTCTGGTAAGCATAACTACCTTCAATAACTTTGTTATCTGAAAACTAACACTCCCTCAAATAACATCTAGTGAGTTATTTTGAGCTAGTAGCTTTGTTAGTAGCTTGTAGTGTCCCTACTTTTTTAAAGGGTAGAGTCATTTATTGACTTTGTGTAGCCTGTAACTTGGAATGCTACGGTTTCAAAATAGTTTCCTCAATATTGCCGTGGGTGCACAAGCAGTCAGACAGAATATATGACCCAGACTGAGCCTTGCAAATCGGATATGAGTGGCTACTCAAAGCTCATTATTAGAAAAACATACTATACTTGCTAATCTTCTAAGCCAAATGCAGTTCAAGCCACAACTTAAACATTAAGTTACATACAGTGTTTCTGTTCTTTCAGTCAAACTACAGTTTCTGTATCCCAGCTGTGTTACTAATGTGTGTAAAAAAAATTCAGTGTCGGGGAAAGCCCAGCCTCATTCAGCACTGGCTGACAGCCTGAACAGAAGCCTTGACTCAAGATGCACAGAACAGATCAGACACAAAACATGGACTTTACACCGAAAGCGAACTTCATAAGTGTGAAGGAGAGGCAGAAAACTGTTCCCAAATCACCAATGTTCTTCCCATTTGTACTGAACACGATTACGCGTGTGCCTTTAGAAAACCATTCAAGTATATCATCATCCTTCAAGGGTTCCAGTTTACCCTATTATTTGCCCATTTAACAGCTTAGTTCCCCTCAGGGCGGCTGTTGGGCATAATGAATTCGGGGCTACTGCTGTATCTTCGTACAGGATGACACTGGGTTATTCAGTTCAGTTCAGCGCGGTTGGTTGTTAAAAGTCAGCATCAGACACTCAAAATTCCAAAAAAGGCCCTGAACTACATTAGTTACTACATTAATTCCTCAACAGCAATAGATTTAAATCAGTTTTACTGCTTCCAACATCCAAAATATGCTCACTGAGCAAAGCAGCTCAAGAAAAACCAGTGCCAAGACTTTCAAAAGTATTCCAAATATGAAACAAAACCGCATTTGTACAGCTGCCAATGAAACTGCGGAAATCTGCAAAAGAGACTTTAGCTGCACGTCCCTGTGCAGTTACCACAGTATCTTTTTTTCTTGCTATCTCTTTCCCTCCTCCTCCTCCTCTTTCAGAGGCAGCTGTGCGAAAGGCCTGCTGGTCTGACTGACCGTCCTCAGTAACTTTCCTCTCTCTCCGGATCAGACACAGGGAATAGTGCACGGCTGCAGTCGAGCACTCGCCGCAGATCACCTACAGACAGAATTAAGCAATGCAGCTCTGCAACTCCCTCCACGTGGATCGGGATTGAGGGCAAGGGACACAGTTGGATGCCTATTGAAATCCAGCAGCTGGACAGACTTGCATGTAAGACAAAAGCTCTTAATGTGATTTAATGTTATGCAAAGACGCATATAGGACAGAGGGACCTCAGCAAATGACAGAGAGAGAGACAGAACGTGTGAGATCCTCCCCGTAGAGAGATTGATGAGCGTTGAAAACTCACCTTACTAACAGTTTAATCCTGCAGGGATTAGCGCTCGATTATGGAGCTTGTCAAACTGATACATTGAGCAGAAACACTCATGAACCATACGCTTATACTAACATTAATAAATTGCATGAAATTAAAATGCTCAAAGAACCTTTTATAAAGTAAACAATGAATTAACCCATGGGTAAATAATTACTCAAACCACTTGAGAAGAGAAACTTAAAAGTAAATGCTTACGCAAGGACGATATGTGTGTGTGTGTATATATATATATATATATGTGTGTGTGTGTGTGTGTGTGTGTGTGTGTGTGTGTGTGTGTGTGTGTGTAAAATCCTATACATAAACAGACCTCACAAAACATGTTGTATGTATTAAAAAGCTTTTTGTGACAAATCATATGCTTTATGTAAAGGCATATGATTTCTTAATATACATATATACAATCAATACAGAACGTTAATTTCTAAAATGATTAGCATTAATATTCATTTTAATTTAATAACAATTACACACACCAGTTCCAGGCCAATGTACCACCTTTCAGTGTCTTTTTTCTACAGCAATACACTGATAGCAAGTGATGCAAGTAGTTATGAATTCAAAGGCTCTCCTTTCAAGACAATCCGATCACAAGTGGTCACAGGAGACACATCTGAGTTAAATGTCAATGCCAAGTGTAAACAGTAATGTGTATCGGCCGACCAGCTGTGATTGGACAAACCATGACGAATGTCAGTGGCCTAGTTTTTATCTGGTATTATGTTGCTAAGGCACTGAAATATAGTATCCATAGTATGTTCATTTAAAATGGAAACTGTATGATTATTTTAATACTTCTTAATAATCTGCACAAATATTACACAAATAAATATATGAACATGAACAAAAGTGTTAAAAACTTTTGAAGTGTGTCACACTGCAGAGCACGACTGACACTGAGATTTTGTGCAACTAATTTGAACAAGAATTGCTTGATATATAGACATGGACAGTGCCCAGATACAATGTTTTTGGGCATGTTTCAACATGTATGATGAAACAGAGACACGACTTATTGCCAAAATTAGCAAGTGCCAAATGGCTGAAAAACCTCTTATACAGCTGCACAGAATGTACACACTTTGTCACAGTCAGTCATTTTTTTGTGCTAATTTCACAAAACAATATCTCCTGCAGTCCACACAAAAAACACCACAAGGTCTGTGCAACATACACAAATCAAAGCTGTTTGAAACAACATTCATACAGTATCTGCTTTTTGGCGCTCTGTGGTTTTAAAAAGTTGCTGCAGTATTGGACCCTTGACCACAAGTTGTTCACCACAGAATGAGCAGCGGGCCAGGACTGATTCTATCATTAGACAATGCTTTTTAATCCCTGCAGTTGGCCAAAAACTCCATCCCCAGCTGTCCAATTGCAACTCACCAGACATGAGTAAAAGCGGCCTGAACAAGGATTTTATCAAGGCACTTAACAAGGACTTCAACTTATCCTTCCTCCTGCATTCATCACCTCCAGGGAGTTTGTCCCTCAACTCCGCAAAAAAAAAAAAACTGATAAAGATTGTCTGTTATTCATAAGCAGTTTGTATACTATTGAAGATTTGGGGTCGATGTGATTTTTCAACCCTTTTGAAAAAGTCTCTTACGCTCACCAAGGCAGCAATAACATTAACAATTACATTTTGAAACATTATTACAACTGTTATAACTTATGTTTAAATGACATTTATTCCTGTTATGAAAAAGCAGATTTTTCTGCATATTTTTTTGTTTTATTTTATTAGTCAAACTTTTTTAATATGACCCATAAACTTTAAATATGTTATACAGACTTACATTTTATTTATTATTGTTGTTGGATTTATACAATTTAGTACTATCAGTTAATTGTTTAGATATTTATAGATTGTATAGATATATAATAAAGTTCGCAAAAGTTTAGTAAAAACCCTAAGTACATACTTTGTTTACTTATTTTAAATATGTTTTCTATGCATAAAAAAAACAAATAAATAAAAATAAAATTTTGTAATTTCTGGAGGACAGCAAAATTGGGGGTCTCAACTTTGACCAATAAATATGATGTGTAAAGTAATGCCAATATTAGAGTTACATTTTGGCACTGGAATGGCTTTAGCGTGTTGCTGTGTTGTTTGGATGGTAGCTAGGAAACTGGCACAAATCAAAAGAACACCACTGTGCATCTATTCTGGTCACCGCATATGACTCAGGACCATCTTCAAGGTAAAACAAAGGGAGTGCTGCCTGAAAACTAATTGCACACATGAACTGTAGATAGACAGGAGATCGATCAAATCTATTAATTTTTAAAATGGGGCTTAAAAAAAGACCCTTTCCAAACCAAACAGGATCATGCCTGACACACACACACACAAACACACACACATGACATCAAGTTGCTGGTTCAAAGAGCAGTTGCATGATGTTTCCCATGTGTTGCGTAATTATGCAAGCTAAAGGGCATTGCACCAATATGCAAAGTTCTTCCGTATGTTCAAACTCATCATAGGTCGAGAAATTGACTATTTAACCGGTTCAAGACAGACAACCAATACAGTCAGGTAGAAAACACACTAAACACCTACACAAAGCATCACCCACACCCCAAACTACTGCACAAATAGAGCGGTTGCATCATAATCTGGACCATGATTTATGGTTTGACACAGAAACGGCTTACTTAACTGTAGCCGATCACCTGACTTGTTGCTTCCAGCATGGTTGGTGTTGGCCATCTCTACAGCTGAAAGAAACCAGTGAATGTACTGCCAACACACTCTGACAACACACTCACACACACAGAGGCCTGACAACTTTCCGCTCACTTCTCAAAACATCTCAAGACTCTATGGTAATGTAAATATTATTACCCTAATGCGCCAGTGAAAATGGAGAAATGAAATGATTATCGGATGACGGCGGGGAGGCGAATTCCTCTCGAGGGTGCAAGGGCATTCAGTGGGAGGGTTTGAAAGTAGGGATTGGCATTTTCCTGAATTATTCCACTGAATATATTTAAGCTTGTAAAAGTGTTATATTCTTTCATTCAGATTAAGTTTAACGAGAAGGAAGTTTGTTTGTTTGTTTTAAATGAGATGTTATTGCTGACAATATTTATCAACACAATTATTAAGCCAAATTCACTACAAGCTTATGCATTTGTGTACATCCTGTATGTTTTTAGTTGAAAACATTAAAAATATTTATGGAGAGCAAAGAGAGAATGGAAAAATATGTTAAACACACACACAAAAAAGGCACATAAACACAACTGGGTGAAAGTTGACACCTTTTTTGTCAACAATAACGCACTGTCTAGTGCACATAATAGCTTGTTATTTGATGTAATTGCCACAACCTCTACAAATCTTTTTCTAAAGTAGTTTTTAACTTTGGACAACTTGTACTATAGTTCTAAACTGAAAGGATAGCATCTGCTTTTGTTTACACGAAGTAATCTTTAATCAGAATATTGCCATATTCTCATTATAAACAAATGATGTAAATGCAGTCATAAAAATGTCTAGTTGAACTGTGTTCTTGCTGTTACCATATATATTGTGAAGAAATGTCAAGTTCAAGAAAATTTACCTCTGAACCCCAATACGTTTGCGCCATCACAACGGCAGAAGTTGCTAGGTAATGGTGGCAACGTCTGGATGCCGCTACTTGCATGGTTCAAGTTTGAACTTTGAACATATAGTTTTGTTTTCAGCATGCTAACTGAGCAGCAAATGCGTCTATTTATCAGGAATGTAATGTAAAAGTTCAAATGAACGTCAAGAGCAGTTTTTTGCTGAAATTAAACAGAAATTAGATAAACGTTCTCTCTGCTTGCAGCAACGTGTACGTTTTATAAGTCAGGAAAACAAGTGAGTAAACGCATAAATAATTGGGATGCACCAAATTTTCGGCCACAGAAAATTATCAGCGAAAACAGCATTTTCAAAATGAGCCAAAACATTCTGCTGCATTGCACTGAAAAGCACATGCTAACCGTAAAAACAGAGTCTGCTCAAATAATGCACTGACAAGACATTTCTATGTAGTAATTATTCCTGCTGCTTGCATTAGCGCTAATAGTGGCTCCCTTTCGTAATTTGGTGCGACTGCATTCACATCAGAAGTGAACCATACCAGAATTCGTACAAACTCCACCCCAAACTACCCTTTTCAGCAGAATAAGGGCACGTAAGTTCAGAAGACAGCATTCAAATTAACCAAACTAATTGAACTCTGACGTCAAATGAACCCTGATGTGCAGCAAAAGTGTGAAACCACCCTCAGTTTGCACTCTCAGTATTTTTATCGTGATTCATGGTGTTTTCTAAAGTGTTCCAACAATTATTGCAGACCAAATATCCAACCATTCGCGCACACAACCCTATTTAAAAGTAACGAAATCTCAAATAAATGGCTACATACTTCTCTGGCAGTGCTTCTGGTTCCAGCAGCGCTCGCTGAAGTCGCCATTGATGGTGGTGAGAGGGCAGGTGGTTTTGCCCAAAACTGTGCCAGGGCAGATGTCTCCGCACTCCCGATCATTCTTATTGGCCACGATGTAGTTGTCCTCCACCGAGTCCAGGATCATGGACCAGTCGAGGGTGGAGAGGTAGCAGAGGTCAGGGTTCTTCTCCACGCGCACGGCTCCGCGGGTGATGTTCATCAGGCTGTGAAGGCCGATCTCCTTCAGCTGCAGCATCTCAAACAGCACCAGCGCGTAGTTGAAGAACAGATTATTGCCTCGCACCACCGTCAGATTGGGGAACAGGTTACTGAGGCTCTCCAGGCCGTAAACACGAAACAGGAGCAGGTAGTCCGTCACTACCGTCAGCTTGGGGTAACTCAGGCCACGGAAATCCTCTGGTTTGGTGGTGAACATGAGCAGGATCTTTAAGTGGCCTTCGATCACGGTGCAGTTCTCCAAAACCCGCAGGTTGGTTACGTTATTTCTGATGTCTTTACTTGAGCAAACTGCAACAACAAAGAAGATAGTGAAACGTTAGTTGGCAAAAATGAATTGCAGATGATGACCTTTAATTAAAAGGATTGTAGGCTAGAATGAGTGTAAATGCAACAATGCAAAAATGTATTGGCAATCAAGGAGATCATAAAGAGAGAACCATAAAAAATTATTTGTACTACATAAAGTTTGCTGTCGCACGGTTCAATTTTCTGTCTTTGAGCTGATGCATTCCATACGACATAAACATAGTTAATGAAGATAATAAAAGCTCGTCCCGCAGCTTTTCACATTCCAGTGCTGCTTTAGAAGTGCATGAGCTGTACAGCTGGAGAGATGCGCATCAAGTGAATGGAAAACACCCAGAGGTAATAGAACAATATTGATGAATGGGTGAATGGATAGATTGATGGATTTTTTATTTATTTATTTATTTATTTATTTATTTTTATATATATATATATATATATATATAT
>CAIGQW010012753.1:1950811-1964248 GCA_903798125.1 Danio choprae | reverse complement strand
TATATATATAAACTACATGAAATGATAAATGTATAGATTTTTATAAATTTGAGAATTTTTCATTAATGATTTTTAACACGAGAAGGTCACATTAAAATGTAAGCATTTTTATCCAATTCAAATTCTGATGTTTGCAAGTTTAAACATTTTTATACAGTTTTCAAATATTCATAATTGTTTTTTAACTACTGAGTTTTATTATATAAGCTCAAAGTAAAATAGAGCTTGACAGATGGATTTTATATAAATAAGGATATAAATATGTAGCACTCAAAATTATGTTTACAGTTTTACTTTTTGTACAATTTTTAAAAATTCGCTATGGTTTTATTTATTTATTTATTGTTTTATTTATAAAACATTTCATTTTTTAATCACAATAAAAGATAGACACCAGGTCAAAAATTAATTGTGGAATAAAGCAGACATATTGTAGAATTTTAGGTAACCATTAATAAAAACAAAATGCTTTCAAATGTATTTACAAACATTCTAAAGAGGTATTTTACGTCCCCTCACTCCAAATCCTTTAAATTTACAGACCAGAAAAGGGAATAAATAAGTATATAAAAAAACAAAATAAAATGTTTGTGAAGAAATTTACTAATGACCATATATTATAATCGTCAAGCCTAAACTAACTTATTGAAATAAACTTCACAAACCCTCATATGTTTCTGTTATTCAGCATTAATCCAAACCAATGTATGCTTTGTAAAAGTTACACTTGCTCGACATTAATTGAATTATACAAGTCGCTCAGGAATACAGCACACTGCAGAAATCACCCTTTAAAACAAAAGGATAGCAACTGAGGTGTATATACATTTACAACATCAACACATAAACTGGTTAAGATTTCCTCGAATGTAACCTAGTTCATTGGTAGACGACCATGTGGTGTTGGCCTTTAAATGAAAAAAAAAGGCCCCTGCTGCTCATGACTTTAAAGATTCCACAACGGTTTACGCGAATTACACGCATACATGAACTCAGATGCGCGGTCAACCTTTCAAACACTGGTCAGTCCCAGCATGAGGCACTGTGAAGGTCAAAAATACCCTGCACTGGTTACTTGTTTACACTAGTTATAACAGTGGCCTCACCGCAGGGATTCATAAATGTGGCACTCCGGAAGTTTTGCAGCACGAGGAAGCTGAAACATGTAGTAGTGTAACCCTAATGACATGTGCGTCCTTGTTGTCTCTCTCCATCACACATACACACACAAACGCATTACAATGTGTAATACCTATAACACTTACACTTATTTTTAGCACAGTACTGCTACACTATGTACAAATGGGGTGCCAACACTTGAGCAAAAAAAAGAAGCACATGAAAGGGATGGTGTCCTTGTTGACTTATGTAGATATTTATTTTATAAATGAATCCCTGGATTACGATCTACAAACTTAAGTCTAAGTAACGGAAAGTAAAGTAGGTTAGCAACATTACTTTAATAGACAGGTGCTTTGGCTAGGTGGAGGTACGCATTTTATCTGCAAAGCTTTTCTTGTTAAAAAAAGAAAAGAAAACAAAATTCAAGATATTAAAGAATATTGAAAATAAAATGTTAAAAAAACATTAATGAATAATGATATTATGAAAATTGCAAATACAGGAAAAAGTGTATTTTACTAAAAGATCCACAGTGCAAAATGAAAAAAGGGAGGCTTTAAAGTTTTGAAACCATAACACATTAACAGTGCTGGTCAAGATTTTGCAAACTAAAATATTTCAATGCAAATATATATTTTTTTACATTTGATTTATTCCTGTGATTTAAAGCTGAATTTCAGTTTTATTACCCCAGTCTTAAGTGGATTTGCTGCTCTATTATGATCAGCTATTATTGGTCTCTCATTAATAATTGACTCTCATTAATAATGGTTCTTAATATTATAAAAACAGATAGGGAAAAACTACTGAGCAGCAATTAAACACAATAGGATCACATAACACTAAAAAGTGGAGTAACGATTCTGAAAAATCAGGAGTTTCCCTTTCAGACACAAAATTTATGGAGAAAAGTATTTAAAAGAATAACGCTAGACGATTTAGTTTAAGGTTTGTGGTGTTAAGTTTACTGGTATTTGTGCCATTATTTAATGCCATAAAAAACTAATTTTGCGCTTGTGCGATTAGTAGATTACATGCACCTTATCATCTGCTCTGCTTGTTTGTGAGCTAATCTGATAAATGTGGAAATATGAAATAAAATAAAAGATGATCTGTCTAAAGCTTTCTAGTAAATCTGCCTCTAAATGGAAGTCAGGTTTCATTTTAAAAGATTCAAAACATAAATCATAACTTGTTCAAGTAATTAAGCTTTAATCTTTTAAAATAAAATACACTTTAACAGCTTAAAATAAACTTTGAAATATTTTTTTAAAGTCAAAAGGTGACTATTGTGATTTATGGCAATGCTATGACGTTCTCTGCTCAAACAGTGCTCTATAGCCCTGCTTAGTTACAGACCTGAAAAGTGTATTTAGACCTCACATATTGATTGAAATCTGCATTCAATCTGCATAAGTGTGTTTGCCTTAGCAGCCACCACTGAGAGTTGAATAAATCTTATGTCAGTAGATTTATGATGGCAAATGTTCTTAAACGAAAAAATAAATAATTATGGCAAACAGCCAAAGCACACAAAGTGTTCACGTTCCTCTGAAACAAAACAAACAATAGCAAACATCTGAACCTTGCAGGACACAGGAAGAAACTCTGAGTATGACCATAAAAAGCAGAAGTCTGAAAAGAAGGCGTGTCTCTACACCTCATGTCCCACTTCCTCTTTGAGGTTCCACTGGTTTGCATTCATCTACTTGGGTTTTACCCTTTAAACCGAACAGTAATTCAACGATATGGCTTTTTATGAAAGAAAACTCCCAGGTAAATGAACATTTTCTTTCTTCCAAACATGAAACCAATTATGAACATCCTTCACATCTTTTTTTTTATACTTTGAAGCACTCCAAACAACTGCAATTGAGTTTTTTGGCTTTTCAAAAAGCTTAATGGAAATAACATATATATCCAAAATACAACTTTAAAGGTATAGTTTAGCCAAAAATTAACATTTAGGTTAGGTTACTTTATTATTTATTTTTACTCAACCTCAAGTGGTTCCAATCCTTTATGAGTTTCTTTTTCAGTTGAATACAAATGAAAATATTTTGAAGAATGTGAGGGTGCACTCACACTATGCTATCCGAACCGTGGCCATGCATTAGAGGTGTGCCAAAGCTCAGTTGGGCTTTGGCGTAGTACGCTTGTAGTGCGAGTGTAAAGCGCGCCTAAGCCCGAAACCGAAGACGCAATGTCACTTTTAAGGATTTAAAAGTGGATTTATTAAACATTCTTACTTTTCAATAAACGTGAACTGTCATAGTTTATTAAAGATGCAAACCCGTCACTGCACCTTTAGCAAACCTCCTAATACGTGCAACACAAGAACTTTTATGACAATTTATGAGTGTCAAAAGTGGTGGATCTGTTCGGCAAAGTATTTGACTGTGTGTCACTGCATCCCAAACGACTAAAAATTATACAAAATTATTTAACTAAAGCAATGTCCACTGTGGTGATTATCAACGCAAGCATGCTCTGGTTCGGAGGGCAAAATGCAGTGTGAGTGCAGGCTGTTGGGTGGGGGGTTGGGTGGGGGGTTGGGGGGGGGACAAGGCAACCGTACCTAGTGTGAGCACGCCCTTAGAAAGCTGTAACCATTGACATCCATAGTAGAAAAAACAAATACTATCAAAGTCAATGGTTACAGGTTTTCAAGATTTTTCAAAATAACATTTTGTATTCAGCAGAAAAAATAAACTAAAACAGATTTGTGACAAGTTAAGAATGAGTAAATGATCTCTTGAATGATCCCTTTTAATTTGTGTCTGTAGATTTCAATTACAATAAAAAATTTTAAAAGCTGCTTTCTAAAATTTGATTTTTCTCTTAAATAAATCATAAATCTCCACTTCAGCAGATCTCAAACCAAACTTTACAGCTTCATTCATAACTATATTGTGAAGATTTTTTATTGAGGCATCTTCATTCATTTTCCTTCAGCTTAGTCCCTTATTTGTTCACGCATAATCAGCCTGATTATATAAAACATTGTATTCTACAAACATCTGTCTGTTTGCAGTATTTTTCTGAATTTTGAAATGAGAGATCAGAGCATATTTAATAAAATAATGACTCTTTTGCTATGGTGAACTATGGTGAAAACTAGTTAATATTTGCCTTTAACCATAATGCAATATATATTTTAGGCTATACTCGGGTATATATTGGGGGTATAAAAGTGACACTGTAATGCGTGTACCACCACCTCCCCCTGTGAGAAAATACTGCAACAAAGGTTACAGGAAATAAATTTAGCGCACAGAACATTGGGCATCCAATAGCAGGGAGCAGAGAGGAGCGTCTAGACTCAGGAGGATGATTTAAAGATGCACCTGCAGACCAGCTGCTGTAGTGTCCTCAAACTGGGTGAAAAGAACAATATCACTGGGTGACTTTCCACTGCTCAACTGTGTGAGACTCAGTTCACACACTCCAATCAGAAGAAAAGTGTAACAGTTGTTGCTCAAGAATTTGCATGAGCAGCAGAAGTTTTGATCTTAGTCTGCATCTATTTGAAAATGTGTGAACAAACTACATGTAAAGATAGCAATTGACAAAAAGTTGGGAATTACATTAGACTACAGTATATAGGGCTGCAAAATATATCGGTTTAGCATCAATATCGCAATGTGCACATATGCAGTAGTCATATCACAAAGATATGCAATGTTGAGTCTAAATTAGATTTGAGCAGGAGCTACAGAATTGTATTTAAACACTGTATAAATCTTAGTTAAAATTTAGTTGTGTCTAGTTGTGTCTAAATATCTAAATTTCAAAGCGAAAACAAGGTTATTTCACTTAACCCAATGGAAGATAGTTTAGCTTGTTTTCAGGTAAAACTCTTAATTTCGCCTTATTTCTTCTGACGGTGAAAACAAAACAATAGTTTTTATTAGCTCTAAAAAAAATTATATTTGGACTGGAAACAAGACGAAACAAAGTAAGAAAAGCATTTTTTGCATTGTGATTATTCAATTTCTGTACCTGAATACACTGAATACACAATTTCTGTACCTGAATACACTATTTCTGTACCTGAATACACTCCCCAGAAAACATCAAATAGTGCTAATCAAGTACTCATAGTGCTTATCATAGTTAACCAAAACAAAAAAGCATTTTTGTTACTTCAAATAAAAACCTTAACTAATATAAAACCAAAGGGATGGTACTCTAAACTATTTAAAATAGCTAAATATTAATAAAAACAACTGTTTCTTTTTTTAATTAGTCCTTAAATTATTTTTATTTTATCAAATAAAATAAAAAATAAAAACGTTAGTGTTAAATTGGCCAGAGGATTTTTTTTTTAAACCAAAAAATATATAAAGATTGAAAAAACAAACAATTTGCTCTATTAAAAAAAGGCAGAAAAGAAAATATAGTTTTGGCTGTTTCTTGAGAATGACTAAACACTCAGCTGACATATCTCAGACAATAGAAGCATTTAAATCTAAAATAATCCTGCTGTGTCAATTTTATAATAATACGAAAAGCCGAAGCAGTAACAGCTTCATAATCGTCTCAAAGTATTAATGAGTATTAATGCATAAGCCCTGAACGCAAATAATGAATAAACATAGTGAAGATATGACACAATCAGACGTATTGCAACATTCCCTTTAAATTACTCACAATGATACAGCAAAATAAACTACACGTGTTACTAAATAACCTCCTCCTTGTGAAACAATGAAACCACCTGAATATTGGTGACGAACAGAATAAATAACAGGCTCTTGTCTTGGAGGGAGGTTATAATAATCGTTCAGCACACAGAGCGAGTGAGGTGATCATACTGGGGATTATAATAAAACCTGACAATGTGTCCAATCAGGAAACAAAAGCAGACGTGAGATCTGAGAATGCATGGAGTGACATGGCTGCAGGGTGTGGCCAAAACATCTGAAATGATTTCTCACTGCTTCAGTGGTCTTGTCATGACAGCCGGGACTCGTCAAGGTTGAACAACGTAGCAATTGCAAAATTACACACAACCTGTTTTTGGGATATTAGCAATGTAACCAGGCAGGTGATTAAGTCAATGGGTTTCGGTTGTAGTCTGCAGAGGCATGAATTATGCTGTCATCCGTGTTTGTAAAGAGACAAGACTGTCAGAAGAATGTTGAGAGTGACAGCTGTGCTATTTGTATGGGCAAATTAAAACTTAAGAGACAAACGGATTGACTAATGGGTAGATGGAGTAGTGCAGGCATTTGTCAGCACTAAGGCTGGGCGGTATGGCCAAAATTTTGTTTCACGATATGAGAAGGTTTATTTCACAGTAACATATATTTCATGATATAGTTTTTATGAAGGTAGTTATTCCAGAAAATTTGATCTTATTTGATTATTTTGTATATTATTTTTAACCTTATCAATATAGTAAACATAATACAACTTTAGATAAACAACATATTTCACCGTATGTCATATTTCACAGTTTCAGGCCTCATTATTATAAACATTTCTCAAACAACATCTTCTGAGATATAAAATATATCCCAAGTAAGTAACAGGAAAATAAAACTTGACAATAGAAATATGACAATGTATGAAAATATGAAATATGTAAACAGTTTTTTTCCTTCAAAAATACTAAATATAAACGATTACAATTCTTGTACAAATATTGAAACTAAGTGCTCACTTCTTGTTGAAAGTATAAAGCATAAAAGATCTTTCTCAGCCTCACGCGAGTTGGCCATGTCCACTTATTAACATTTTGCAGTATTTCTTTTTACGGGACACATTTCATTCTGCGGTAACGATACATACAATCCTACCGCCCAGCCCTAGTCAGTACATTTGTAAGCTACATATTTATTTCAGCATTTATTTTACTACAGATCAAGAAAGAATATTGTTTTAGATTACATTTAAGTATGAAAAGTTCATAAATATAACATTATTATTTAATATCATTTATATTACATAACTATATAATATGCATGTAGATTCCTGAACTGAACATCGAACTGCCTTTATTTTTTAATTAAAACTGTATTTTATGTGACACGAGCAGTTGGAAATATTATTTCCCCTCTGGAATTAATAGTGAAATCAAATTAAAATGAATTGTGCAAAAAGACCATTTTGAAAAAACTGAGGTGTGAAATTAATTTAAATCTAGAAATAAACAAAGTTTTTAATTATTGACATGGAATATAACCTGAAGATTTGAGACTGCACTATATTTAATTCAGTATGAAATGTCTGAGGTCACATAGCTACATTTAATTAAACATTTTAAAAATAGAAAAAGTATTAATGAAACTGCAAAAACATTAAAAGATCCTGAATGTCAAAATCAATCATCAAATAAGGAAACGTCTAATATTGAGCTGTTTTTGCTCTTTGGATCATTCTCAGATCAAGCTTAAAAACACGATCATCAGGTTTTATATGGGGATTTCACAGTTTCTCTGCTGCGGTCAACAATTTAAAAAAAAAATTTGTTAACTCATTTTGAATTAGTCTTTTACTCAAATTGTTAAGCGGAGATTTTCATGTGGGTGAAAATTTATTAAAATAGAATAAATACTATATTGTGTGCTCAGGCGTTTCAACCCTGCTGCATGTAACACGGTGACTGAACTTTGCATTAATAAACGTTCCGAGATGAACTGAGCTCAGAGCAGATTTCCAGCCCTGACGAGGCTGAACTGAGCCCCCAAAATAGTTTCAATCTTCCCTACAGTGGTTCACTACAAGCCTGAGAGAGAAGGGGGCCGACTTAGCAATTACACAACTTGTTTATGTTTGATCTGCCTTTAAAATCTTGCACAAACTGGTTTCATTATATTACTCAATCTTTTATTTTCAGTTCTGAAAAAAAAAAGGTGGCATGCACCCTCAGGTGTTTACTTGTCTTCTAATACAAACTATGCAGTGACACAAAGACGCAACACGCTCCAAATACAAGATTTCGCATTACCTGGATATAAGCCAGGCATATGTGTCCAATTTCATTGTCGATATGGAAAACACAGACAAGCAACATTAAGTAACAAAGAGGAATTACATTTAGAATTTTAAAAAAGGCTAAGGTGTATTAAAAAAAGGCAAAGGTGTATTTTCTGAAAAAAAAAGGCTAAGGTGTATTAAAAATTAAGGCTGATTAATAGAATCATTACAGACAGTAGTGTTTGTTTATTAGTTTTTCAAATTCATGCAAGGCTTACCTTAAACCTAGCATGGTTTGTACACATACTGCTCTAAGATACAGTAGCCTAACCGTCAGACACATGGAACAGAGTCTCAAAATGGAAACTGGCAGAACTTTGAATGCATAAATTTCATCCAAAACAAGTCTATATTTAGAAATCTGCAGCGCAACAAGATAAGAAAAATGTGCTTTGGGTTTAACACGCCTCACAATTCAACAAATAAAGATCTAAATTATCCTCAATTCTCATTGTAATACCATGCGGCGATGTGCATTTCATTTGTTGCATTCCAACAGTAGAATGATGCCAAAAATACTACAGTATTTTTAAAACTTTTAAAAAAGTTACAACTAATTTGTTGGATGAACTGAAGAGAAGCCAATGTTTTGTTTAGAGCCGTACACAGCCAAGTGTGTCAAAAGCATGCTTATATTTATTTAGCTGTTGCAGGAAGTTTTCCAGGAGCACTTAAAAACAAAACAACAAGTGGTACCTAATTATGCAACTATTAAAATCACTACTGACTCATTAAAACAATTAGCAGCATGCACACAGCATGTGTTTAGTATGTTGGGTGTTTACGTAGAGCATTAACACCAAATAATTTGTTATTTATCTATATTAATCATTCAAATGAGAATAAAACTATTCACATTATCAGCACAATCTAGTTTTAATCAATCAAACAGATAAAGCATAAATCTACAACTCAACATCTATTCATAAGTATTTCAACTAGACTAGCTGACTGAAATAAGTGACTGATAAATAAAGACTTATTGATCAGATGTTCCGCATCGACTGCCCCAATGTTCACAGAACAATTCTTACTAGTGCACTAGTAAAGTGTGTAAGCCTGGTGATATTTCCAATAGTTTTATTGAATTTTAAAGGATATTTGAGAGCTAGTTTGCTGTCAAAGTAGTGCACTTTCCAAACTCTCCGGTAAGATTTTATGATTTCTTCGAACAATAAAGAAAAAGACAGCACTAGAGGTCTCGACTGATCTGATTAGGTTTAAAATCCTCTTGCAGCTCTTGTCAGCGCTACAAATGGCTGCATGAAACACGGGCCTGGCTGAACTTGAAAACCGTTTCCGAGCCCTACTAGCAGTTCGGGCTACAAATAGATCAATGCTGTACTCAAACGGTCGATAATCTGGCTTGGGGTCAATGCACACACTCCGGACAGTGTCATTAAAGCCAGTTTGAAACGTTTATTCGCAATCAAAACGACCCAATGTGGCATTTATCCGTCCCTTTCCCTGCAGTGCCCTCATGTCTGGCTATGCTCTAGCAAATGTGTGACAGTGGTCAAAATCCACGATCCCCTTTTTCCGTTGCAGTGTGGTTTGTGGATTAACATTTCAACAGACGGCCTCATGTAGTATCTATGTTAAAGACAAAACAGCGATTAAGTTACACTTACTTTCACCATTTGTTTGTTGACAGTTGCAAACAGTGTAGACAGACGCAACCAAAACAATCAAAGTCCGCAGCCGCATTTTGACCCGCGGTGAAGCCGAAAATCGGTCCAAAAATCCCCTCCGAACTCGTCTTCTTGTGGGTACTGATCAGTTTTAATAGTCCGGTGTTGTTCTTTTGAAGGATAAAAATTAAAAAGAAAAGAACCCTCTGTCACCCACCCCTCTGAAAAAAAAATGGGCGGAGAGGAAAGTTCAACGTGTTCAATCCGCTCTGCTGTCGAGCGCGCACAGACTGATGCTGATATGAACACGCGCACGAGCGCTAAGCTAATGACAGCGCGTGGCCGCGACTTTCATTCACTGTGTCCATACGAATAAAGCATAATTAAAAATGAGCAGCCGCATCGTTTCGGATCGCTTGAATGTATTTGTACAGCACTTGCGCAGTTTGTCCCAAGCCTGGCGAAAAAATGGGCTAAAAAACTGGCGAGGTGGAATGGCTGCGCACACAGAGCGCAGGCCGAAGTAATCAATAGAGTTTACAAGACACTTTCTGTTGTTGTGTTCGATGGATTATTTTATTCAGATATAAAAGTTATTTTGTTCAAATAAACTGTTCAGAAAATTACAGATTGCAGTTATGGCTCTCTCGAAATGTTTATGACTCTCGGGCTTCGCACTGGGCAGATTTGAGTTTGTATTTATTCCAGGTCTCTGCTGACTGCGAGCTTTCGCCGTTCACGGGTCACCGGACTGCACTCGGTGTATCCTCCGTACTGTTCCTCTTCTCACAGCGAGCCTTGTGAATAGCAGAGGCTCTGAATGTGTATACTAAAACACGACAAACGCTGAGATTTCCGCGAGACTTCCAGCCCAAAAGCTCCACATGCAGTCTTTCCACGTCGCGTTGCTGGCGAGCAGTTGTGTTGCTTCACATATCAATACAATACAGTGAAGCCGTTTCCGCGGAGGACACTTCTCGTCTTTAACACTCCCGTAAAAAAAATTGAAGAATGAGAAAATGTTTTGTTTGTCCTCACGCTGGCTGTAGCAAGTGCAGTGACATATCCACTCTCTCACTGTCTTTCCGCCAGTAAACAAGAGCTGCGAGAAGCGGCGCGGGCACACGCAAAACACGGACTGGAGCTACGGAGCGAGCACACAGATCTACTACACATCTGACTGCTTAGTGTAAATTACTTGCCCTTTTGTGGGAATTGTGATGTTGAGTTTTTAACTGATAATATTGTAATGTTGACCAATTACTTTTGAAGGTCTTTTTTTAAGAGTTTGTTTGTTTCTTTGCTCTGTATTTATTATAATTTATATTTCTGTATCAAGGTTTGTTGTTCATTCATTCATTCATTCATTTTCTTTTCGTCTTAGTCCCTTTATTAATCTGGGGTTGCCACAGCGGAATGAACCACCAACTCATCCAGCATATGTTTTACACAGCGGATGCCCTTCCAGCTGCAACCCATCACTGGGAGACATCCATACCCTCTCATTCACACTCATACACTACAGACAATTTAGCTTACTCAATTCACCTATACTGCATGTCTTTGGACTTGTGGGGGAAACCGGAGCACCTGGAGGAAACCCACGCCAACACGGGGAGAACATGCAAACTCCACACAGAAATGCCAACTGACCCAGCCGAGGCTCAAACCAGCGACCTTCTTGCTGTGAGGCGATCGTTCTATTTACTGCGCCACCATGACTTTATCAAGGTTTGTTGTTGTGATAAATAGTTATTAATCTGTTTGGACTTTTTGGAATTGTATTAAGATTTTCCCACTATTGTTTGCTCTATATTTAGTATGTTCTTTAAAGCACAATACAGATATAAATGTAGAATGAGCATGAAAATGTATTAATCTAAATAATAATGGCTTTCAATGGGTACTTTGAGAGTCAAAAATCAGCGTCAGGCAAGACAAAATAAATACCCATGGCTCCCTTGATTCAGAGCAAAACAGTCAGTCTGTGCAATTTACCACAAACTGAACATTGGCAAATCTTAATTCCTTTAATCCACAGTCACAGTAAATGGCTTTATTTCATTTACAACAATCTGGAGAGAGAGAGAGAGTGATTTATAGGGAAACTCACACATAAGCTGATGCTGTTTACAGATTTATATATATATATGTAGGATTTTATTTTTATATAACAATGGATCCTGTGCCTGTAGTAAACAAAAAGTGTTAGCTCATGTGTTAGAAATCTCCACAGTGGTTTGAACACACTCAGGAACATTTGCCAAGGCTAAGAAAAGAAAGTTAATATTTCTTTAAACAATGTTCAGTTTCTCGCATAGACTGTTCGTTTTGCTTTGTAAGATCTCATCTCATCTCAAGTCATGGATATTCATTTTGTTTTTGCCTTTATGTTGTTTTTAGACTCACAGACTGCCGGTAATTGCTGACTTTTATGAAACAATAAGGACCAGATCAGATATTTTTATCTTCTATATGTCACCAACATCTTGAATGTCCTGAGGGTGAGTACATTAACAGCAAATGTAAATTTTTGGGGGGATAGGGGTAAATTGCTTTATCTGCCTTGTTAACCATAGTACATGTATATAGTATAGAAGAACATAATACACTTAAAAAATTATGTTTGCTTTCTGTTCAAAGGTTTTTTTGGCGACAACTTAATTGTTTTATGTTCAATTCACTTAAATTTGTAAAACTAATAAGTTAATCTAATTCCTTCATGTTGCCCCAACACAAATCGATTGTGTAGATCCAGATTTTTTACAGTGTATATATACAAAAAATATACAGTTAATTTCATGTTAATATCTCTTTTTAAAGGCACATGCATTATTTAACTATTTCAAACTTGTTAAATCCACAACACATCCATATACTGTGTAATTTTATGATAGGTACAAAGCGTACTGAGCTCAATCTACTTGATTGATTGATTTCAGTGGGTGCCCTGCGGCCTCTTTAATCTCACATAATAAAATCATTTTGGCTCAAATCAATATTTCATGTCCATTTGCTTATGCATCCGGTAAGTGCGATAATGTACTGCCAGCTGGTTTATTTTCACAAAATAATGACCGTTTGCTTCACGTCAGGGTCCTGATAACCCTGTCAGCATTAATTTTGCCATAATGAAAAATTCATTCATTCATTCATTTTCATTTCGGCTTAGTCCCTTTATTAATCTGGGGTCGCCACAGCGGAATGAACTGCCAACTTACCAAGCATATATTTTACGCAGCGGATGCCCTTCCAGCTGCAACCCATCACTGAGAAACATCCACACACACTCATTCACACACATACACTACAGACAATTTAGCTTACCCAATTCACCTATACTGCATGTCTTTGGACTTGTGGAAACCGGAGCACCCGGAGGAAACCCACGCCAACACAGGGAGAACATGCAAACTCCACACAGAAATGCCAACTGACCCAGCTGAGGCTCGAACCAGCGACCTTCTTTTTGTGAGGCGATCGTGCTACCCACTGCGCCATTGTGAGGCCCACCGCACCATTTTCTACACTGTAAAAAGAGCTGGGTTCCACACAATTGCTTCATGTTGTCCCAACACAAATAGATTAACTTAATTGTTACAAATGTAAGTGGATTGAACATAAAACAATTAAGTTGTGTGGAAAAAAGCCCTCAAGAATTGTGTTGATTCAGCTCATTTTAAATAAGTAGTTTGAACAA
>CAIGQW010012753.1:1930711-1950411 GCA_903798125.1 Danio choprae | reverse complement strand
ATCCATCCATCCATCCATCCATCCATCCATCCATCCATCCATCCATCTATCTATCTATCTATCTATCTATCTATCTATCTATCTATCTATCTATCTATCTATCTATCCAGCCTGATATACACATTGAAGTCCATTCATCCATTTGTCCATCCATCTGTCCACTATCCATCCATCCCTTCATCCATCCATCCATTCATCCATCTATCTGTCCATCCATCCGTTTGTCCAACCATCCATCCATTCCTCCAACCGTCCATCCATTCGTCCAACCATCCGTCATCCATCCATCCGTCATTCATCCATCCCTTCATCCATCCATCTGTCCATCCATCCATTCGTCCAACCATCCGTCATCCATCCTTCCATCCATTCATCTGTCCACCATCAATCCATCCATTTGTCCAACCATCCGTCCACGATCCATCCCTTCATCCATCTATCCATCCATCCAACTGTTCCATCCGTCCCTTCCCTGCATCCATCCATTCATCTGTTCCAACCATCTGTTCATCCAACTATCCATTTATCTGTTCACCATCCATTCATTTGTCCAACCATCCGTCCATTCATCCAACTGTTCCATCCATCCCTTCCATGCATCCATCAGTCCAACTATCCATTCATCTGTTGCATCCATCTGTTCATCCAACTATCCATCTATTTGTTCCATCCATCCTTCCATCCGTTTTTTTCATCTATCCATCCAACTGTTCCATCCATCCATCCGTCCATCCATCCATCTATCCATCCATCTGTTCATCTATCTATTCATCCATCCAATCCATCCATCATTCTATCTGTCCATCCGTACACCATCCATCCTTCCATCCATCGATTCTTCTATCCAACTGTTCCATACATCGCTTCCATACATCCATCTGTTCATCCAACTATACATCCATTCCATCCATCCATCCATCCAGCCATGTCTCCATCGATCTATCCATCTGTCCACCATCCGTTCTATCTGTTCCAACCATTCTGTGTTCATACAATAATACAAAATCTTACAATAGATGAATGCATAGATGACTCCAGTTTTATAAGTGTTAGACACGGCTGTTTGCTGGTCTGTGCTTCTTGCCATCAGAGTAGTCTGATCTGATTTAATACCTTAATTTCCTCTCAAATTACTCCCCCACTTTTCCAAACATTTATATTAGGAGTAAATTTGCATGAATGGGAGGAAGGTAATATTGAGGATAAATTGCTAAAGCTGAATAACTGCTTTTTACAATATTTGGTGTATAATGTCACCATGACTACATGCTTTTAAACATAAGACAGTGTATTTTGTTCCTTCCTGAGGCCTGTTGAATTGGTTGAATGATGCTGGAACTGCACAGCATAGGTAAAAATAAAACAATTTACAAATGTGCTAAAAATGAACACAAAATGCAGAATGTTTTTGGTTCTGGTCTCTTGTTATTGTAAGAACACAGGATATGTGCTATTAATTGCTTGATTAAATTTACTGCTTTTCCATTTCATTTTGGATTGAAAAGGAACATGAAGCATTATCCAAATTGTATGTGGATGATTTTTTCTATTTTTATTACAAATTGAAATGATGTTGGGAGCTTCTCACATCTGACATCGGATCTTTCTGTTTTGCAGGGGGAATAAAGCCTCCCAGATCCTCTGAATTAATGCATGGCTTTACTGCAGTGATATAACAGGCTCACTTAACATCTTCCAAGGATCAGTTATGACAGACTAAAGTTTAGAAAACTTGTGTCCATAATCCATAATTCAACGGGCCAATCATATACATTGCTGTCATTGCTGAATAAATTAGTTATTTGAATAAATCGATTGAATAAAAGTCTCAATGAAGTACTTATTAGATATTTATTAATACCTAGTATCTACTGGGAGTTTTGTGGGATCAAAAAAAGGCTTTTTGTAGTTTAGTCTATTGGCCCAAAAAAAGTAGTCACTGCAGGTAGATGATCAAATTAGGGTGATTAATTTAGTGTTAATTTAATTAAATCATTAATTAAAGATGACCTAATTAAAATGGCACTGCCCTCATATCAATCATACATATGCATGACACCAAACTGCATTATGGAGCCTATAGAATGCCTATAGAATGTAGTTATATGCCCATATTTTTTTATCATATCATATAGTTAAGCAATATCACATGTACAATGAGATCAAGTGTGTAATGATTTTTGTACCCTATACATGAATATTCTGTTTATAAACACAATGTCTGCTTTTGCAGTTTTTCCAACATTAATATAACAGATAAAGCCACAGCAGAATTGTTGGACATCTCAGATTAACACACATTTGTGTTTGCTTTCTGAATAAATCTGCTTTTCAATGAATCCATAATTCAACGGGCCAATCATATACATTGCTGTCATTGCTGAATAAATCAGTCATTTGAGTAAATCGATTGAATAAAAGTCTCAATGAATTACTTATTAGATATTTATTAATACCTAGTATCTACTGGGAGTTTTATTTGATTACATTTATTTAATAAATATATTAAATAAAATTCCTGTTATTATATTAAACTAAATGAATATTTCACCCCCCAAAAAATAATTACGTCATCATTTACTCACCTTCCTGTCTTTCAGACCTATATAAAATCCTTTCTTTTGTGGAATATAAAAAATATTTTGAAGAATGCTGGTAACCAAACTGTTTTGGAGCGGGAATACATTTTCTGTAAATGTATCTAAATAGAAATTTAGATGCAACTTCTTAAAGAAAAAAGCATGGCCATAGCCTAACATTTATGTGTAATTAATGAAGCAAAACAATCTTACTTAAGTCTCTTTATGTAGAGTCTAACACATGGCCCTGGTGATTATATTACAAACCCAAGAGCCCCCTTTATTTTATTGCTACGCCACAGTATCTTCCATCACCAAAACCTTTTTTTTGTTGTTGTTTCTATTATTACTATTTTTATGCAAAATAATTAATATAATTCTGTACTATTTTATAAAACATGTATAAAAATACAAGCAAAAAAAGTGCAAAACATTTATCATATGAATGCATTAACTCTAGACATGAAAATCAAATAGGTTGTCAAAATCAATATAGAAAAATATAGATAAATATAAATACTTTAAATGAATACTGCAATAAATACCGTTAAAAAGCCTTCTTTTAAACTTTAACTGAGCAGAAATCCCTAACGATATCTTTAAAATCCATGCTTTTCATTTCCAAAAATGTTGGCCTTGTGAGTCAATTACAGCAAGCTAGCATAATTTCTCCCTGTAGTCTGATCAGATATGTTTGATGAAAGAGCCAGCATAAATATTTCATGAGCTGACTATTACTGTCATTTCTATCTAAAGGGGCAAAGTTGCTCTTTTTTAATTGGTTCAGTTGGACATAAACCATTACAGACTGTATTTACCTGAGATAGTTCGTATGACTGACAACTGTGTGTGCAGTAGACTATTTGATTTGGTCGCACGCTGTCTTGGTTATATTATACAGTATGTCTCTCTTATTTGACACACAAGGATCAGTTCATGGATCTCATATAATGACCTGATGATCTGAATCAGGGGTGTTAAGTAAGGAAGACATACAAAATCTGCAAGGCAGGGGGGCCCGAGGACCGGAATTGAGAACCCCTGGGCTACAGGGACCCCTAGCCTCGGTGTATCCTCATAGCCTAGTCACTAATTTGAACACCAGCGAGTTGAACAGAATACTTCATCAATTATCAACATGCAAAATCGTAATGCAAACAGGCGTTTCTCAGCATCATGACGCAAATAATAGTCCAGTCAATCAACGGACACCTAAAGGGATAGGTCACCACAAAAAATGAAATGAATTCTGTCATCATTTATGGCCCGTTTCCACTGACTGGTACAGTACGGGTCACCTTTATCAGGCTTGGTACCCTTTTGCTGGGCATGGTGTACGACAGAAAGTTTCAGTCGACGTCATTCTCGACATTCTCAGACCCTTACAGTCTCCGATATGTTCCCAATCACAGAAAAACTACACACAACATACATTTAGTCCTTATTTGGGTTCAAAAACAACATGCAACGTATAGCCCACAGTCAGTGCAAACCTCTCATCTGTATCTTTATTCTTCACCAGCACATGTAACCTCTTGTTAGAAAGTCATTCCATCATTCCGAATTCATAGTCCAAAAGGTGATGATAATAGTTAAACATGGCAGTTTGTTCATGTTTTAGGTTGCCGAAAGAATCATTTGCGCTGTTTTTTTCCAGCTTCTCCTTTGTTTTTTCACACTTCACCCTTGTGTTTGTCTGTTTCTGAAAGGATCAGATGTCAGAAGCACTTCAATAATCACACGCATGTTATTATCATCAGCTCAAGAAGTTCGGTATTTCAAATATAGACGCGCACGTGAGCTCTCTGGGGAAAGTTTAGACGGCCTTATCAAACAAAAACAGGACATGGCAGATTTTGTTCTTCTTGGCTTTGTGGCTGTTCATCAAGACAACGACAAGGTTTGTTTAAGCTTGGGTAGAGCATGGCTCGTTATTATGTGTATATAGTATTACGATGTAATGTCTCGGCTGTGTATTTAAAAATGGCGCATTCTTTGTTTTCATTCTCCTGCTTGTGTATGCGCTAGTGATGTTTCTCTGTAAACCAACAGCGTTCCGCTGCACGTCTAGCTCTGCCTTTGGGTACCCATTTGTCATGCTAGGTACCATTTGCAAAGGGTACCCAAAAAGTGGTACGATACAATTCGCTTTTTGGTACCTTTTGACAGTGGAAACGGCCATAAAAGCATATCATACCATACCGTACCGTACCACTCAGTGGAAACGAGCCATTACTTTCACTAGAGTTTTTTTCTATGTAGAACACAAACGAAGATATTTTGAAAAATGCTGGGACTCATGGGTTGATGGGTCCCAGCAACCAGCAATATTCTTCAAAATATCTTCTTATGTGTTTAACAGAATACAGAAACTCATAAAGGTTTAAAACCACATAAGAGAGAGAGTAAATGATTTTCATTTTTAGGTGAACTATCCTTTTAATCTGGCTCTATATCGACATTATCTGCATACATGCTTTTAAGAATTAATATAATGTATGGAACATCTAGCTTTAATTCAGTTCAGTAAATTCAGATAAGATAAGCTCTTGCCTACCATGACGTTTCCGAGGTCTGCTATCTTTAGGAAGTGCTCAGCGCTGAGTAACTGTGTTGACATCCAATGGTAACTCTACGCCTTTCATTATTAAATTACAGATATGCTAAAGCATGAAGCAATATGTTAAGCAACTGCCACATCACCTCAGGAGGAAATGAGGTCAGCTATAAGGTAATAAAAAGGACAACGCATAAATATCAGCAGGACCCTTCACCTACAGCACATAAATAAGTGTTTGCTGTTCCAGAGATGTGGCTAATTTGATGTTTTCTTTGTGTATTTAGTAGGCTAACTGGTCAAATGAAAGGATTAGTGGAGGAAAACATACAGAATTTTATCCATATAGTGGACTTATATTGTGCCAAGTTGTTTGAACTTCCAAACTGCAGTTTCAAAGCAGCTTTAAAGGTGACATCTTTTTCATTTATCTTTTTTATTTAGTTAGATATCCACTGTTTGCCAGCTGAGAAAAGTTGAAAAGAAAACACACAGCCAGTTTGTTATAAACTGTGTGTAATAATGCGCCACAATTTTGGCATTATAATATGGAAACATCTTCAAATACTCCATCATGTCAGTCATACAGACAAGAGTCAGCAGTAGCTGGAGGCTTGGCTAAGCGATGTGTGTGTGTGTGATGCGCTGGTGTTGCTACCTCAAGAATGGATCAGTACCAGCCATTCATGATTCCAGCCTCAGAGTGCTCATTATCATTTAAAGAGACATTAAGCAAATTTTTTGACAGGGTAAAAATAGTGTTTATTTACACGACCATTAATAAATTTAACCAAAGCAGGTTATAGACTTTCCACTAAGACCCCAAAGAATCATATAAACTTGCTTAAAATGGGATTCGAGGTCACCTTTAAAGGGTTCTTTATAATCCCAGATGATGAAAAAATTTATTTATTAAATGTAAACTTTTAAATCAGAAAGGTTTAATTTAAGCTCCTTTTATTTCTATATACAATGTAGATTGTGTCTACTTTCCGTGTTTATTATAATTCACAAAGATATAAAACGTGATAAGTTTGCATTCCTG
The DNA here is from genome assembly GCA_903798125.1 of Danio choprae. Classification (NCBI taxonomy): domain Eukaryota; kingdom Metazoa; phylum Chordata; class Actinopteri; order Cypriniformes; family Danionidae; genus Danio; species Danio choprae. The sequence goes on along the minus strand of CAIGQW010012753.1, from coordinate 1,944,230 downwards.
AATGATGAATCATAAATGGTTATTGTGCAAGCATAGGCATCTATTAAAATCCACACTGTGAGTCTAATTTGAATTTACTTTGTCTATATGTAAATACAAACACCTATTTTTTTATCTGAAAAGTGTCTTTAACACTTAGTGTTTATTGGTGCTTTAGATCTGCCGGTTTTAGATTGATGACTGAATATTGTCTCCTCGATCATGCATTCTCAATGGTTTGAACCATTATAGGGTTGGTCAAATGTATATTTATATAATTTATTATTATTATTATTATTATTAAGATACAGATCAGATCAAACCAAATAGTTTTCCACTACTTAAAGAGCAGACCCCCTCCCCCAACATTTTGTTTTGACTTCCTTCAGGGGATCAAGCGTTAATTGTGGGGGTCAAACCCCCCATAATTGGTACCCGGCTAATTATTCCTCTGCTGGAATCATTTGAAACTGCACTGAAACTGCAGTTTGGAAGTTCAAACTACTGAGCACCATTGAAGTCCACTATAAAACCCTAAAATATTTTGCTCAACAAACAAATGAATAAATCCAAGCAGACAAAAAAGATCACATGTGATTTGTAGAGTGACTGCTAAGTTTAACCATAAAAGAGTAAAAGTTTATCATTTGCATGTGTTTTTAAGGAATGTGACTCTTTCAAGAATTTCAAACATTTGGGCACAATAAATTATCAAGTTTGGAGGTGTAACAAAGATTAATTGCATTTAATTTTTATACAATTTATGCAAAAAAAAAAAACCTTTTTCTTACTATCTAGTCTAAAATATTTACATTTCAAAGCAAAACTAAAACAATTTTACGTACCCCATTGTCAGATAATTGCGCTTGTTTCAAGGAAAAACATTCTTATTTTTTTTTTATCTAAGAATTTTTAGATATTTGTACTAGAAACGAGACCAAGCAAATTAAATAAAGCATTTTTTGTACCTGAATACTGTTAGACTCCCCAGAAAACTGACAAATAGACCACCTTGTGAATGAAACTGTATTCATATAGCAATATTTATCAAAGAAAAATAAAATAATCGCAATATCAGATGTTTCCAATATTGTGCAGCCCTATCGGAAACCTGTAACCATTGACTTCTATATAGTATTTGTTCCTACTATGAAAGTCAATGGTTACCGGTTTCTAACATTCTTCAAAATATCTTCTTTTGTGTTTAATAGAAAAATTAAACTCAAGTTTTTACCACTTGAGTGTGAGAAAATTGTAATGCGCTATATTTAGCTGAATATACTTTTAACTCAATCATTTTGATTAATTCCACTGACATTTGCAACCCAAATATGACCTGACAGCAAACTCCCATGAGCCTTGGCTTCTTTTGTTTAGCAGAAAACACACCTGCTGAGTGTTACCACTCAACCTCTGGCCTTAGAAATCTATACATATCTGCTTATAAAGCCGGAAAGGAAACAGAACAGTAGCCATTCGGGCTCCACAACTGGATGCCTGTCAGGAATGAATTTCAACAGAGATTCACCCCAGAGGCTCCGCTATCTAATGTAAATACATGCTGGGGCCGATGCTGATTGAGCCTTTATCAGTTCCACGTCTTCACCCTTCCTGCGTTTCCCACTCCGGCTGACAGTAGTGTCCGTTTGAAAACAGACCGTCTCCTGTTTCTGACCCCGTCCCTGTTGCACTGACCCCGCAGCTCTCTAATAGCTCTAATAGGATTACATGTGCTGAGGCTGCTTTCAAAAACAGTCGTGAGACACTATATGTTGTCTGTGTGTATGCCGTCGCAGGGTATAGTAGTTCTGTAGTGTGAAACAATAATGGAGAAAGTATATTTAAAATGGTCCTATTATGGTTTTACACTTTCAGCTTTCTTTAGCGTGTGATGTTGTTGTTGTTTGAGCATGAAGAATATCTGGAAAGTGACAAAGAACAAAGTTCACTGCAAAGGGAGATATTCTCTATCTAGTGAGCACTGGTACTGAACTCCATCAAAGTCCTGGGATTTCATATTAAAACAGTAGGAAGTTTCCAGTTTTCACTCAATGTATGGGGGATTTCGAGCAGACACATTCTGGAGACACATGAGATGTACAGTTGAAGGCAAAGTTTATAGCCTTCCTGTCAAGTTTTTTTATATATTTCCTATTTGATGTTTAAGAGAAAGGACATTTTTCGATCATACTTTTCTTCAGGAGAAAATTTCTTTTGGATGGAATAATTATTTTATTATCTTTTTTTTTGCTAAACACCTCGGCCTCGACTAATTAGTATTTTTTTTCAATGGTTTATGCTTTAGCTAAGCACACTGTAAATTTTTTTTTTTCAAATTATGAAAATGAAACAATGGGCGATGCGGTGGCGCAGTGGGTAGCACAATCGCCTCACAGCAAGAAGGTCGCTGGTTCGAGCCTCGGCTGGGTAAGTTGGCATTTCTGTGTGGAGTTAGCATGTTCTCCCCGTGTTCACGTGGGTTTCCCCACACGAACATGCGGTATAGGTGAATTGGGTAAGCTAAATTGTCTATAGTGTATGTGTGTGAATGAGTGTGTATGGATGTTTCCCAGTGATGGGTTGCGGCAGGAAGGGCATCCGCTGCGTAAAACATATGCTGGATAAGTTGGCGGTTCATTCCGCTGTGGCAACCCCAGATAAATAAAGGGACTAAGCCGAAAAGAAAATGAAAGAATGAAAATGAAACAAAAACAAATCATTATATATATTTACATATACATTAAGTATTATTTCAAGTAAAACGTTTATCTAAAGATTATTGGACAACAAAAACTTCAAAATGTCACGTTTAGTTATTATTATAACAATTCTTTGTAATTATTTTAAAATTTACAAGCAATGTATTTGTTAGCTTTTTCTGCACCGTTTATCCATGGTTTAATATCCCTGATGGACAGGTATTACCTCATCCATCCCATGAGCTTCAAATGCAATCACATTAAAATCTGAAGCTCTGAGAAAAGAAAAAAAACCTTAGTTGTCAGTTATTGCCATAAACCCTTAATAACTTGTCTTCAAATATTTAAAGCATATAGCTATCATTTAGACTTCTTTCCCCAAGAAAAATGACTATGTTGATATTAAAAATTTCAAACAATCAGACCTACATTCTTCATTGTTTCATATATCAAGACGCATTTAATGACAAATCTAGAGAACTGATAATAACTTTGTAAAAGTGTCTCATATAGTGTCTGTGAACTGTAGGTATATAGCCTATACAGTAGTCAACATTTGAAGTGGCTCAAAACAGTTCAAAACTGTCCTAAGACCAGAATGGGTGTTGTTCAATAATTTTAGGACAACTTTGGAAGATTTTGAGCCACTTCAAATGTTGACTACTATATAACATTTTCACCTGAATATGTTCCAAAATAATACGCTTCACATGTGTTTCACATATTTACATATACATGTTCCTGCCCATGAGAGGTTTGTTATGGATGTGGTGTTTCTGTGAGGGTCTTAGGCTACTCTTAAAAATGCCTTTTTCTGCAAAGTCTATGTGTAACATATCAAATTATACTTTCGACAATTTGGCAATTCTGTTTTTACAGTGTGCATTCGTGCAAGCTAAAAATGTATATTCAAAACATCCTAAATATGTGCAGGATCAGTCTACATGATGGCTTGTGGTGAGCACTGGTGTTAAGTTGTGAATCCCTGACTCAGCTCTTCAAAACAGTGTTTCTCACTTCTTCTGTGAGATACAAGATTGCACCTCGTTAGAAATATTTCCAAAACGCTCTCAGTCAGTTTCAGAACTACACCAGCTACTAGCTTTAGAAAGTATATCACTTATATAAAACACATTTACACTACATGTCAGGAACATATACGTTTTAAAATATATTTATTATCTGTTTTTTGTCCTGTCTCTGTAATTCTGTTGCACTGTAGAAGCTTCTGTCACGAAAGCAAATTCCTCGTATGTGTAAACATACCTGGCAATAAAGCTCTCTTTCTGATTCTGAACCAGTCAGACGCATGAAGAGCGAAAGAAGCTTGCTGCAGTAGCCTTTAGTAAAGTCATAAACGTCTTCAGTGCTGCAAACCAATTTAAGACTTTATATGATTGATATGTGTACAAATTAATAAACAAAAAATGAAATACCTTGAGATGACAGTGTCTCATCATGTACAAACAAAACGAAGTACCTCACACATTTTAAAAGAACGCCGATAGCTGTGATGCTGCGCTCTACTGCCCTCTGATGGAACAGTATATATATCTTTCTTGAAAAAAAATGTTTGATTTCTGTAGAGAAAATTAATCATTACGGTGTTAGTTTTATTGTAAGAAAGACTACAATTACCCGCATGTAGTAGACGTTTGCAAATTAAGTCACAACAGCCACCTTTCCCACATTTCAAATATATTTATCTGAATCTAGAGAGCCTAGGCAAATTTCCCTACTAATTCTTCATTTACTTTCACAGACCATTTTCAGAGGGTCAAAAAGAAACATACGATACATCCGATTATTAACATCCTGTAACTCTGTGTTGCGTTATTAATCCCTGTCCAGTGATGCTAAACTCTGAATTTTCCTGAGAGATAAACAATCTTTTCACAATTTAACGTCTAACAAGCCATTATTACACCATGACTTTTGTTTTGAAGAAAACACAAAGACTTCAATATCAATAAACTTTTAATAAATAGATTCTCAATTAGTTCCTAATATTTACAGCCGGTTCACCATTCACATATACGGTTTCTATTCTTTTAGAGCACATTTTAGGCACAAATTAATTGGCTTTTTTTTTTTTCGGAGGCAAACACCAGATTTCTTTGCAAGTTAGTGGCTAGTGGAGAGGAGTAAATCTGCAGGTACAAAACATCGAAGATAATCATTGTTTCGGTTCCTTAATAGGATATTCAACAGAAAATTCCATTCAAGTTTGGTCATACAGACGAATGCAAAAATATGAAAAATCCTTCACTCCATTTTAAGTAACATTTACATGGTTTTCAAAGATGTAGGAGTACATGAATGGTCCGAAATGTTAGCTTAAAAACCAAGTCACAATGACTAAGCCTGTGGAACATCTTGTGAATTTGTCCTGAAAACAGTAATAAAAAAAAGAAAACCATACAAATACCAGGACGTGAAACACAGAAATGAATAAAAACACACACACAGACAGAAATAAAGTCATAGGTATGGCACCTAAAACCAAAATAAACAGATTGGTTTAAAAAAAAAAAAAAAAAAAAAGTGATCTGAATGCACTTGAGGTTTTCTCTGGAAAATTAAACGTTCGTTTTGAGATCTGATAAAAGTACTTAAAGTTTCTCACCAGAAAGAAAGAAAGAAAAAAGCACCGCAAATAGAAAAATCGGCCACAGAATTTGGGGAGGTCTAAATTAACAACGACGTGCCGGAAAAAGCTCAGCTCTAATAGAAATACCACGTTGAGAGTCTAGCATAATACCACAGAACTTTGTAACCTTGTACATCCTACAATATAGCAGCATGTGTGATATTAATCGACTGGATCTAGCGTAGCTCATCCAATCACGTGTAAGCCATTCCGCGCACGTCAGTGCTCACGGTAAATATGACAACTAATGCGTGCCGTCAGTAAACTCGTAATCCTGCAAGCCTGTCGTATGGTGGCAGTGCTGACGTTCACAGGGAGCTCCGACTGCGATGAAAGCAAACCAAATGTGCGCAGGCTCCCGCAAAGAGTGATACGATTGACCCTTCTCAGAGCGACGTCTTCATCTGGGTTTGGTGATTGCGATAAAAAGTCACTTAAAGGCAACTTTATCTCCCCCTGAACGAATTTTGAAACAATGTAAATGTAGAGGAAGTACAAGTGATTTGATCAAAAACAAACTATCAGGGCATGATACATCTGCGTTAAATGATGCTGAAGACCTTCTTTCTTGTCATTTCTTGATTGCTTTTCCTCAAAAAAAAAACTAACATAAAAGGACACGCTCTTCTCCAGAAGTGCCTTTCGATCAGTTAAGTACAAAACCAAGAAGAACAAGTAGAAAGCAGCACATCAAAAGTTAGCCTGTGACATCACGACAGACACGTTCCTTATTATTACAGTTACCAGGTCTTTGGGACAAGGAACATTTACACTGTTGAAAATCTGAAAGGGAGAAAAAAAGAAGAAGAAAAAACTATGTAACAGTAAAAATGAGGAAAACCTTTACCAAGTCTGTATCAGCGCACACAAGGGCGTCTGCTTGAATTCTCCTCACTTGTGCAAGGCAAGTTGTCCTTCGCTCTTCTTCCTGTTCCTCAGGGCCAAGGTTCAGCTCCCAGTTGGCCCAGTTCCGCACTTGTAAAGTGTGCTTTGGCTCCTGCAGCTCGTGTTGTTGAGCTGCGGGGGGAACAGGACAGGGTGTTTAAGAAGGTGTGAGGGGTTTGGGGTCGATGCCCGTCCCCCCTCATCAGTGTGGTTATACGCTGCTGTCCTCCAGGAGAGGCTCCTTGCCCTCGCACGGCCCGCCCTGAGAGCTGTGTGAGTGGCTCTGTGCGCCGTTGTTGTGCTTCTTGTAGCTCCCAGGCCGCAGGTTGAGGGCGTTGTGCTCTGGGATGAAAAGGGCCACCAGCAGAGACAGCAGCACCGAACAGGCCCCGAACAGGAACGGAGGGCCGGGGATGATGGCACTCTGAGGAGCAGATACGGAGAGGTTTGTATATGTGGCTTGTAAGGTGAAAAAATGCACATGGACCCTTTTCACATTATTGGGTTTCTCATTAATCAAGTAATCATAGTTGTGTAAGCTTAGAGCGCAGTTAATGGGAGAGTAGAACAAATATTTTTTTAACAATCCTATTTGGTGTAATAATAAAAGAAAATTTCCACGATGGTGTTATCAAGACTTTCAGAAAAAAATAACAAAATTGTGTGAGACTGATACTGGCAGCCAGAAGAGAGAACATCGTCAAATTTACTGTCCCGTCTATAGACACTGTATTTCAAATGCCTCAGACAAATGGTTATTTGTTTTTATGTAATTTGATGCAAAGATTATATAATACATACAAACGTTCATCGGTTTAAAAAAAAAAAAGAAGAAGAAATATTAGAAACTTTCAAGGATTTAAGATGTTGATGACCATTAAACACATCATAACACTCTTGTGAAAATGATCCATATTGGATTTTTGCCAATATCTGTGGAGACAAATTAGTTTTGTTTTTTCAAACTAATTTTCACCGATAAGTGATGCTGACACTTTGGCTGTGTCCGATATTGCCTACTTCGAGTAGGTACTACATTTGAATTTACTGCACAACTGTTAGAGAAGTACGTTCTATATAGTATGAATGGAGATGTACTGCATCCGCCATTTGTCATTATTATGTGACCTACCCAGTCAGTTGGGTCGTTTCACTACCATTCATGAATTTTCCATTGGATGCGCACTGCAGAATCTCAGCAGAAGTAGTAGGTCATCTGGGTACTTCTTGTCTACTGGTTTTCGAATATTGTGAATTTGGACATACTACACGCATACTGTTTTTAAAGTACTCTATAGTATGGAAGTTTTCAGACGCAGCACATATATTTCTTTTGTTTTTTATTTTGGGGAAAGTGTTACTTTGAGTGAGCGAGCGAGCGAGCAAGCAATAGATAAATATTTTATATAATTTTTTTTTTTAAATCAGTAGCTTCAGACCTTCATGTTTGTGTCACCCATTAAAGGAATAGTTCACCTAAAAATGAAAATTCCATCATCAAGATATTTTGAAGAAAGCTGGAAACTGGCAAACTTTAAATGCCATAGTATTTTTTTCCTACTATGGAAGTTAATGGTTTTCAGCTTTTTTTCAAAATATCTTCTTTTGTGTTCAACAGAAGAAAGAAACCCAAAGGCTGGAAGCACCTAGGAGAGTAAATATTCAATAAATTGACATTTTTGGGTGAACTTTCCCTTTAATGCATATACAGAACTAGCTTATATTTTTTGTATTTTACTTGTATCTTTATTTGTGTAACAGCAGCCCCTCAATACATCAAATTTCTTGTTTGACAGACACCAGTATTAGATACAGGGAGAGTCCGTTTAGGAGCGATGTTGTTTAAAAAAAGGATTAAAGCAGATACTAAATTAAGCTGTGCATTACTGCTGGGAGCCTCCATTCTGACAATTACATTAAACCAGATCCACAATTTAATTATATAGCTTAATGTCATTTGTGTATTTTACTTTCATTTTGCTATTCAGTAACACTAATAGTGCCCCCATTTAGATCAGTTGTGTTACAGAGTGGGCATTAAGACATGGAGAGGCTGCTGCTCATGCTGGACTAGTGACTGTCAGTAAACACTGCTAAATAACTGCATAAACACGAACCTAAATTACCATACAGGCAACTATTCGCCTAAAGAATGAGCTGTTGACCTGATCTTAATTTTAGCACTGCTGGCAGACAAGTTAGTTATTGCAGGTTTATAAATCAACACATTATGTCATCATGCATTGCCGATAAGATAATAAGATGATATTTACATTAAGCAATTATCAGCCAATATAACGAACATTACAATAATACTTTGCATTTCTAATTGCACGACATCACTCACCTCATCTGTGGGGTTGGCCATGTTGGGTTTGACACCCTTCTCTGGACTCTCTGCGGGGTCCATTTCACTGAGCTCCACGTGAAACAGGTAGAAGACGAAGCCATAGAGTGCTGGACCAAGACCATTGCACAGTCCTCTGATTCCTGTGATCATCCCCTGAACCACACCTGACCCAGACACAGAGACACATGCATTTTTGCCATCATGTACTGACAACTGTAAACATTACTACTTGATATTATCATCGATTAATACCATTTATCAATGGTAATAATAATTAATACCGGTTTGTTTTTTTGTAAAGAAAGAACTTTTATTCAGAAAAAAATCATTAAATTGATTAAAAGTGACAGTAAATAACTGTTACAAAAAGTTTTTAAAAAATCTATTTAAGATCTATTTAATTTTTTATTAAAACAATTGTAATCTTTAAAAAAAAAACAATATATAATAGATTCACAAGCACAGTTCTTTTCAATATGCATTACAATATATTAAACATTATTTAGAAATATATACAAATACATAGATTTTTTTTTTTAAATGAATTTCCCAACATTTCTATTTTGCTGTATTGCAGATAATAAACATTCAAAAACATCTTGCAGGCCTGAAACTGAACAGTAGTGTATACATTTAAAATGATTTTAGTATGATTGTATATAGCGATGCACCAATGCATCAGCAGATAATAATTTCTGGTTGCTTAAAAACAGCCGATAATCAATGTTCATTACATCCTGTTAATCAAAAGAGGGCAACAAAACACTGCATTCATGTTGTGTGTAAATGCGGCGTCTCTCGTCTGAAATAACTTTGAATTGGGCAACATTGATGACAACTGCTGTTTATAAGCTCTGAACTGAAACGCTGTGAAGTGGAACTTCTGTTAAATCTCTTAACACATCTGATTTTGCACCTTAAGTGTTGAGGAGTATCACGACTTCGTAAAAGCTACAAACGTTCAGTAGTTGTAATATAAAACAACTTGCTGAAATGGAATCAAGCTTTTATTTGCAAATATAAAAAAATTCCTGTATTAATTTATAAACAGTACAAAAAGCATAACCACTGAACAATCAAATACCATGTCGGTTGAGAAATTTTATATCAGTCCATTAATAATTATTTGCAACTATAATTAATAGAAATATTCTACTATAAGCCAGAAGGTGAAAAAAATTAATCAGCTCAATCAGAATTAAACCGTTAATTAATCATTAATCAGTATCAATCAGAATTCAGAGCGCTGCATCCCTAATAACAATAATAATCATCGAACAGCTTAAGAAGGTCAGCCTGACTTAACTGACTTAACATCATCCTTGTGTGTGTGTGTGTGTGTGTGTGTGTGTGTGTGTGTGTGTGTCTCTCACCTTGTTGATCAGGGTCTGCGTTGCGGGACACAATGGCACTGATTGCGGGGAAGGTGATGCTGGACATGGCAGCAACGGCACCAGCGGCCCACATCATCCTTAAATACACAATTTTCACCAAAGCTTTAACTGTATTCTGCAGCTTTGACTTCTTATGGCCTTACACACAATCGGTTTCAGTTTACGTGGATGTGCAACTGGTTTCAAGAACATGTGCTGATCCAAAACACACAAACCGCAGAGGTCATGTTTACTTGTCTGTTTGAATTCCAGCCAAAAGACACAGATAACTTGATGCATGTAATGCCATGACAAAACAGGTCACGTAAGCAGGACAAACTCTTATAAATCAATCATCCATTTTCATTTTTCTTAAACGTTTCAAAAAAAGTATAAAGCTCAAACTTTTTTTTTTTTAACCACCAGATGTTGGTGCCGTTCAGATGTTGGTGCTAGAAATGTATGTATATTTGCATGTATAATAAAATAATACCACAGTTGCGAATTGAAACATTACATTAAGAATTGCAACTGGGGAAAAAAAACTATCAACTAGTAATCAACTAAGGAAGTATGGTGATAACTATTAGCCAACTTCTTGTACCCTGATTCCCTGCAGTGTATTAAAACACTAAAATATGTTCTAACAATCCAATCAGCGACTGTGAACTGAAAAGCCTCATGTCTAATGAAGAGTCTGCTGCCCTCTGCTGGGCTTCTAGATGATGCACTCACCAGGGCTGAGAGCCAAAGCCGTACCAGGCCAGCTGTAGGATCTGAAAGCCGAGGCCTAACAGGATAGTGTTCTTATTCCCTATGGAGCGCATCAGGATCCCCAGGACAACCGTCTGCACACAGAGATGAACCATTACAACCAAATGATGACCGGTTTTCATTTACCACCCAAAGCCTGAAGCACAGCGAGCAGATTAGCATGAATGAACACATGCTGTGCTGCTCTGAGGCAGGCCGTACAAACTTACAATGCAAGAAAGAGACTGGAAACAAACCTGAGCCAAGATGGACAGGATTCCCACCACTGCAATGAACGCAGCAACTGTTTCTGATGTAAATCTAATGACCTGGGAATTCAGAACAAAAGAGAAGGGTTATAACAGTTTTCATTGCCAACTAAAAATAAAGCATGTTTATTTTAGCTATTTTCTTTAGCTTAGCATAGATCACTAGGAATATCAATCCACCTGTGCTTTTATTTTACATTGGTCTTAGTACACAATGTAACTACAAAAGTGTCAGGAAAAGTATTGTAACTGTTTGGTCACTTTTGAGATGCTAATGGTCTAATCAAGTTCAGCTTCATTACTCCAGTCTTCAGAGTCACATGATCCTTCAGAAAAATCACTCTAATATTAATTATTTTTATTTTTAATAGTAATGAAAACAATAATAACTGGAGGAATAATTTAATTTGAAACTGCATACAATAAGAAAGCAGTAACTTAAATTTTAAGAAATATTTTTTAAAGAATTTACATTTAATAAATGCCACTTTTGACCGGTAGTGTATATATAAAATCATGCAAAATATTTTTTCAATGTGATTTCAGCATGATTTATAAATGACTATAAGGTTTATTTACACTTCAAATATTTCTAATATTGCTGTGACATTTCTAATTTAAGGTTTCATTTCAGTTTCATTTTAGCTTTGTTCCAATAAAAACAAAGTTATGAAATAAATGCTGTGGTGTTTCCTAATTTAAAACAGCTTAATTTCCGAGCGTAAATGAAAAAAAGAAACTGTTACACAATCTTTCTAAGAAACTGCAGTGTTTATATGCAGATGCATCACTGAGCGCATGCAGCTTACAAAAACCACAAAACACACTGAAACAAGTGAAAGGCCTTCTGCAAAACACATGCACTTCAAAAACTGCAGGAGCTGAGTGACATTAAATCACATGACCATCTCAGGCAGTTAGAACGGTTCTTTGTACTATTTGCTTGAAGGGTGAGGGAGTGTGTGAAATATGACTCACAGATGCATGGCTCGCTTTTTGGGGTATTTGCTTAAGCTACAAGTAGGTTTGGGTGTTTGCATACTCAAGACACCTGCAGCAAGCAGTAACAGCAACAACAGAATTTATGCCACGAGTCTTGTCACCACACTGGAATTTCGGGAACACTTTATAATAAAAGTTACAATAGCTTATGTTAGTTGATATATTTGCCAACATAAACAAGCAATGATCAATATATTACAGTATTTATTGATCCTTGTTAACATTAGAAAAAGAAAAAACAGCTATTCTATGTTGGTTCTTGTTAACTCTCAGTGCATTAACTAATGTTACCAAGACACAACTTCTGATTTTAATAATGCTTTAGTTAGTGTTAAACTATGATTAACACATGTTGTACAAGTATTGTTTATTCTTAGTTGATGTTAGTAAATACATTAGATAACATGAACCTTATTGTATTAAATGTTTACTGAATATTATTTTAAGAAATTGATACTAATACCATTTAATTACGATACCACAAAGCATTAAGTTAAAATTTGTGTCTTAATTTCTTCCATTTTCCTTGGCTTTTCACTTGCCCTGCCAAACTTTTGAAACAAAAAAATAAAAATAAAAAACCCAGAAAAGGCTGAAAAAAATAGAAAAATAAAAAGTAAAACACAAATAGTTGTTTACATTGTTTTGAACCTTTTAATTTTCTAATAAATTGTGTTATGTTGCATTCTAATAAAAGTGATAATTCATAATTCCAATATTAGAGAAGAAATATAAAGTTAAAACAATAATGAAGACAAGTGAACAATCAGTCAATTACAAACAATGACATGAATTCACATAACCAACTGGGTTTTCATAGAGGGATACTGTATTTTAAACATGCATTTGTTGTTATTCGACATGCATTTAACCTATCAGTTGAAGCTAATTAACATGCAAAATAGAAAAAATATATATAAATTTAAAAAAAACTCCAAAGATGCACAAAAACAGGTAAGGATAATGTGGGAAAGTGATGTTGTATCATTTCACTATTGATGTGTATGGAAATATTAATACTTTTGACAATACTACATGCTATGACATAAAAAAAAGTTCAAGTTGTGTTTTGTAAAGGTGTGTGTGTTGTACCTGTCTGAGATAGAGGAAGAAGCTGGAGTACTGTCCCGCCTCGGGCAGGTAGGACAGGAAGACTGTGATGCAGATGAGGAGAACTGTGGAGTCCTGGCCCACCTTACGCAAAGACTGCAAACAACAAACACAAAGAGAGCATGAGACACAGAGAGAAAGAGTGGGCACTAGCACAGCAACGCGATTCATTTAATAAATGACGAACAGCATCTTTGCCATCCTTTAAATGCCAGCTGCTGTACGCCAGCTCACTGTTCTTCTTTCAGGAAGGATATTCACAATGGTTGTGATGTTTGGCAACCCGTGAACAAACATGCAAATGACATTTAAAATTAGAAATTAAATAATGAAAATATTAAATACAACAATAATAAATACTATAATAACAGTAAACAACAGTATTATCATTTTGTAATAAAGTACAATAACAATAAAAAAATATTTAATAAAAAAATGCTACAAATATA